>JAASFZ010000849.1:0-11407 GCA_023334075.1 Globisporangium nunn | reverse complement strand
TGCGGGACGCTCGGGGACTCGCACGTAAAGCCTGACGCCGCCTGGAACTTCACCGGACTGCATTGCGTGTGGTTAAAGCAGCACCACCAGCTTCCATTCCGAAGCACACCACTGTCGTCGTTGTGCACCTGGATCTCGACTGTTGTACCTCCAATGACAGACCCATGGCTGGGAGTGATACTCCACGGTGCAACCTGAGACGGAATATCGAGCACAAATGACGCTCCTCCGCGCCCGACCACACCATTTAGCTCCGTCCACACATCGACGACAACGCGTTTCCCAGCATTCCAAGAGGGAACAGAGCACGCTAATCTGGATGCATTCAGCCACCTTGCCTCGATCGAGATTGCCTTGGACTCGAAACTGAGTCGGCAAAAAAAGTTGATGCGAGAATCAAAGTCAAACCCATTCAACACAGTCACCTGTTCCTCAGACGGCATAACGTAACGGGAAAGCAGCACGACATCCCGCACCTCGGGCATCGGAAAGAACGTGATGTTGAAACCCGTGCTAACATATCCACTTGAAACGGTGCGGACGTGTAGCTCTGCTTCTTCGGGAGTTGTCAGGTGAAACTCACTCGTTGAGACGATGCAGACGATCATCGTGCTGGTTCTCCACAGAGCAAGCGCAGATTCTTCGCGAGTCTCGAAGCGGAAAAGACAGGATAGTTCGCTTGAGTTCTCGAAATTGCTTCCGAACAGCGAGATCACTGCGTCAGGCACGTAGAACTGTTTTTGCGGCACAGCATTTGTCACCATCGGCGGCACCACGAATCGAAGTGATGTTTGGGTCGAGTCAACGAAACCAACTGTAGCATTCCCGAACCGTAGATGCAACATTGCTTTGCCGGGGAGTAGATACGGAGGAGTAGTGCACTGAGTGAGTGTGGGGAGCCTTCGAGCTCCATTGTCGCAGATTGTTGAGTTAATACAGCACCGAACTTGGAGCTCCTCATCCACTCTAGAATGGGAGACGTTGATAACTGAATCTGTTCCAGAAATGAGGAGAGATGTGCTTGGAGCGACTGTCGTGAGAGTTGGTGCGGATATGCACTGAAGCAAGACGGATTGCTCTGCGATGTAGCCGCCAACACTTGACAAACGCAGATGAATGAAGCCTGCTCGCTCGAATGACGGAGTCTGACACGTTGCTTTCGTGCTATCAATGTGTGACGCAAACACACTATCGCCATCGAAAAGGCAAACAAAGGGTGTGTCGGGCTCAAATCCCTGTCCTGACACCTCAATGATCACCCTCTTCGTGCACGGGAACAATCGCGGAGTTGCCCAAAACAGCTTGATTGGATGGATAACCGGCGACAAAATCGAGCACTCTTGGTCGTTGTAGCCTAGAGAGATGTTGGAGTGGTTTTCTTGCAGCAAGTGTTCTTTGACTGAACAGTTCTCCCAGACGTTAGCAGTCGGTGTTTCATCCTCAAAGCTTGGGATCGGCGGTTCGGGTAGGTATCGGAACTCTTGCTCATCCTTCCTAAGCGATGCGAAATAGTCGATTCCGTTCGCGCTGACACGGAGCGGATACGTGTCTTGTGTGCTTCCAGGTGGCGAGCTGCATGACACGATCGAGGTATTGGTGACGAGCATTCCAGGAACAGCCACTCCCCCAAACATACACGTGTATGTTTCAGCCTTCAAGCTCAGCGTATCGATGGTGAAGTTCACATTCGTTCCACCGTGAGCGAAGCCCGTCACTGGTGTAACTGCAAGAACTCGCAGCTCTTTCAGAAAGTGAAAGCTTTCACTCTTGAGCACTATGGTATTGTCTGCAACCAATGAAAATGTTAATTGTGCCGACGAGAGGTTAATACGTGGTGCCGAACATTCCACTCGAGTACTTGAGAGTAGAGTCACAGGCATGACGAGAGGCGAAGTCTTCGAAGCAAGCTGAAACACGCAGTTTATGGCGGTGAAAGCCGTGAACTTTGAGCCTGACACAACAACAGTCGAGTTTTCGTGGATAACTCCACGAGGAGACAAGATGACGAACGTGTCGGGGATACTGAATATCTCCATAAGAAGCGCATTCTCCGAGATCTCCATCATCTCGACGACTAGCTGAAGGTAGAGCAGAGTCTCCCATGGAAAGGCAGGTGACACGCAGCGAAGTTTCCTCTCGGAGACGACTGTGGACGGAACTACAACTGAACCAAATGCGCAGTCGATGCCTGGGTGCACTTGATCGTCCGTTTCCACGATGATGCTTGTGTTCCCGGTCACTGGTGCACTGTCTGGTGTAACCGCACGCAGTCTCATTTTCTTGATGTATGTGAAATAGGTTAGGGACCTTCCGTCGATCTCGCTGTAGCTAAGGAGCACAAATACGGGAGCTGTGACCGGCTGCGTCACGGCCGGCACCTCGCATGAGATTGCGGTACTGTTCAACAAGTTCGCCTCGACTCGGACTCTCCCAATCACACACTGCATGTGAGCCATACTGGATCGCTGGAGTGCATGCAACGGTAGAACCGACAGCACCACGCTGTATCCGCCAGATACGAGACCAAGCTGCGGCGACACAGTTGCGATCTTGATCGGCTCAACGATGTCGATAGCAAAGGACGCCAGTACCGTCGGAGGATCTTGAACAAGCAATACCGTGAGCACCGACTGGAAGGAACCAGCACGGAGCGATGGAGGTACGCGGCACTGAGCGGTCATGGCAGATATGAGAGTAGCTGAGGTCGATCCGACACCGGAAAAGGCGCAGCGAAACACGTGAGTGCGATCCGCGTCTCGAAGCGTCATCGTTATCACCGTCCCACCAAAGTTGTCCGCGATGAGTGGGGTCACTGACGCTACTACTGGAAGGGGTTTAACTTGGTTGGCTTCGTCTGGCAAGCTAGGAGGAACCAGTGGTCCTCCTGGTACTTCACAGATCAAGGTTACTGGGTTAATCACCCCCGTAGAGCTGGATGTCCCGTTCAACGCGCATACGGCAGGAGTTGGTCCCAGGGTTTCATTTCCAGCTCCGGTACTTGGAGTCCCAGCCGGAGGAGCGGGTGTGACTGCGAAGAAGAAGACACTCAGCGTCGGAACTAGAAGACCCGACAAGCATATCAAACCGCGAGTTTGTGATACCTGTTGGTGGCTGAGGTTGAGAGCTGCCAGGAGCCGGGATATTTGGAGTGCTTTCATCTTGCTGCTCATCTGTTGAAGAGTCTACCGCCGGTTCACCCACATCTTGAACTCGGATCGGTATCATGCGGCTCACCTCAGATACTGTCTGGTCGCGCTTGTTGTAGTCGATCACTCGAATCTCGACCTGCTCCCAGTGTTGCAAGGTGTTGAAGTCTCGATCTGGCTTGTACTTGATCTCAAATAGCGCGGTGTTGACCTCCTGCAACGTTCCTTGGAAGCGCATGAATTGATCAAAGTGTCCTTCTCCTTCGAGAAATTCCACGTCTGCAGCAAATCCGAGCGACAGCACACCGGCAATGACTGTCATCTGGACATCAAACAAAGCATCGTTCCAAGGAAATTGAGTATCTACGTCCTGAACACTGATGCCGAAGATGCTGAGCTCTTCATCTTCCAGCATAACATGCGCCGTAGGGACAATGAGGTGCGGGGGATCGTTCACCGACTGAATGCGCAAGGTGACGCTTCCTTCATTCACGGAAGTCGGACTAAATCCGGTGCTGCTCTGATCCATCACGACTATACGCAGCGTGTCGTTGCCGTACCAGTTCAAGAAACTTCGATACGATATCCGCGCCAGAATGGCATTGACGCTGGACAGAGCGCCGCTGAAGAGCGCAAACTCATTTCGCGTCCCGCTACCAACGGAGAAAGTGATACCCTGTGTCGGCTTGAGGGTCAGCACGCCGTGGCTCACCGACATGCGTACAGTCACGACGTAGTCGAGTGCCAGAGATTCCTTCGAGTCGCTGACAGACACCCCAAGGATATCGAAGAGTTCGTCTTCCCGACCGACGACCTCGGTTGGTGCAACAATCTTCGGGTCGTTGCTCCACGCATTCACAGACAGAAATACTGACGCATACGACGACGCGTGGTCGGTGATGAAGCTCACGGACGTCCACTTGCTCTCATCGACGTTTTGCCACTGCAGCCGCGCTGTGTGCGAGCCTCCAGCTAGCAGGAGCACCATGCTTGCTTTCGCGTTCTTTATCCCGCGAACCGCTCCGTCAACGTAGGACGACAGGTGCCGATACGCAACACCATCCACAACAAGTCGCGTTTGCACGCGATCCCAGAGTTCGTCGCTCCAGGCGCTGAACTGGGGGTTGTCGCGCTGCGCCAAGGGCAAATTGTAGCTCAACGTCACACTGGAAGCCTTTGGCAGCGTGAACTGAAGCACTGACTCGCCGACGTCGGACCATCCCACAGAGGGTGCTGATCGCTTCAGCCGATCTAGGCTGTACACGGACATGGAGCTCGCATCGCGCTCTCCCACCGCAGCTAACACGCGTCCCATGGCAAACCCATCGATCGCCGAGGGAGACGAGTACCACGGGCGCGTGGACCCAGCTAGACGCTTCCAGTAGAGCACGATGCTGTAATCCCCAGGCTGAAGCGTTAAGATCACGCTGCCCTGGAGGCTGATTGGTGCTTTTGTGCTGCTCTCGAGAACGCCGTACGAGCCTGTTTCCCGGTACCGAAGCCCATTGACTTCGGCGACAGCCTCGATTTCGTCAACCGCGCCTCGCTCTTTTTGCCACCGCACACGCACGCACACACACAGCATTTTCCAAACCAACCCCGACCAGTTTGTTAGCCCATAGCCTTCGCCGCAGGAGTTGTCAGAGCGCAGAGGTGCCCGTACCTCGCACCATGTGAACGAGCTCCGGCCGCACTGGCAGATGGTAGAAGATCCGGACAGCCGCCGCCTCGGAGAGTCGGAAGTGGAGCGTCATGTCCTGAACCGGCTCCCACGCGTCGACGCTCGTGACCGCCGCCGGCGAGAGCGGCTGCATGTACCAGAGGTAGCGGTGCTGTGCGCTCACGACGAGGCTCCGACCGCCGGCGAAGCCGTCGAGCAGCTCGCTTGAAACGATCCACTTGCTGACGGCGGTGCCGCGCTTCCGCCACTGCAGCGTCACGCTGTGTGCACCGGCGAACATCTCGAGCACCAGACAGCCGCTCGCCGTAGCTACGAGCAACTCGCGGTCACCGATAGTCGCCGCGGACTGGCGATATGGCGCACCATCCACCACCACACGGAACGCGAGTTCGCTGCCGTCGACCGCACCGGCCGCTCCCTGCGTGTCGCGCACGTGCGTCACGGCGACGTCGTAGGTGATGAGAACGAGCGCCACGTTCGGCAGCTGCAGGTGCACGCGCGTATCAGGCACGTCGAGCCACACGTCGGTGGGCGCCGTGAGCGTTGCGGGCGTGAGCGGACTGGCGGCCCACATGAGCTGCGGGCTCTGGGCTGCTGCCGCGTTGCCGGCGCAGCAGCAGCGCAGCAGCAGCAGCGCGTGCGATAGGAAGAGCGCGAGCGCGAGTGCGCAGGCGGCCATGTTGCGGGCGGGTTGCCGATGCGGAAATGGCGGATCTACGGCGCTTCATGCTTCCTGCGAATAGATACTGCGAGTGGCCAGCAGTTCTCTTGATACGGAGAGGTGTATTGCACGAGTCGAAGGGACGCTTGCCGATGTGCCATTCCTGCAATAACAGGGAGTGGGCGTCCTAATTTTGCATTCGGCTGCTTCAGTTTGCGGCTTGATCGGATTCGAGAGGGTCGAGGGGAGACTGGCGAGGGCCAGCTCTTTTTTTTCACTTGGACTCACTATTGGCTCCATAACCAACAGAGCGCCAAGATCGGCTCCTGCCTGCCTGCTTGCGTGTGCGCGTGTGTGACGAGTGCGAGAAGCGCCGACGTGCCCGAGGAGAAGGCAGCAAAGCGACAGAATGGCGTCGTCTTCCGATGGTGTGTCTGTGTGTGCGCGCGCGAGAAAGCGCGCTTGAGTGGCGGGGGAGGAGAGGAACGTACCTACCTAACGCGCGGCTGACTCGCAGAGGAGCCGCTGGGCGGCGCGTCGCCCGCCGTGTCGGACTCGGAGACCGAGTCGCCGCAGAAGGCGGCGCGTAAGCGCAAGCTCAGCAAGAAGAGCCGCAAGAGCAAGAAGAAGGCCAAGAAGTCCAAGGTCGTGGCTGACAGTGACGAGAGCGAGGACGAGAAGGTGCAGTTAGCTCTGCGAGAGCGAGTGGGTGTGGATAGTGCTGGAGGCCGACGACTAACGCGCGGGGGTGATGGTACTACTGAATGCGGGGGCGAGTAGCGCGTCAAGTCCGAGTTCATCGAGGACGAAGCCTCGGAGAGCGACGAGGACGGCGGCGCCGTCAAGTCGGAGGACGACTCGGACGACGAGGACGACGGCGAGGACAAGAACGAGTACGAGAACGATGGCTTCGTGGTCGACGACCTGGATGACGACGAGGAGTCGGACGACGATGCCGGTAAGTGTGTTTATGTCGTGTGAAAGCCGTTGCTGTAAAATTCTGATTCGGGTCTTAATGTGCTGCCAGCGCGCCATCGCCGGCGCCGTCGGAAGAAGGAGAAGAAGCTCAAGCGCCTGAAGCAAAAGGTGGAGGAGATCGACGACGAGGACTTGATGCTCGTGCGAGAGAACATGGGCATGGACGCCGGCCCCGCGCGCAGCGACAGCGACGAGGACGACGACATGCACGGACGCGCGTCGTCGAAGAAGCGCAAGGGTGACGACGACTCGGGGCTCATGTCGCGCGAGCTCAGCTACCGCATGTTTGGCGACTCAGACGAGGAGGAGGAGGAAGATGCGGCACCTGCGCGCTCCAACAACTACCTAGGCAACGACGAGTACGAGAGCGACGACATTGACGAGTTCATCGTGGATGATGACGAAGAGGGTCGCGAGCTACCGCGCCGCCGCCACAAGCAGGAGCCGTTGCCGGCATCCATGCAGGGGCCATCTATGTACCAGATGGGCGAAGCCGAGGAGCTGTTCGGTGACATGGACGCGTTCATGGAGGCCACGCGCGGCGGGAAAAGCGACGCGAGCGGCGCGGCCGTGCAAAAGTCGAAGAAGGCGATGCTGCTGGAGAAGTTCGAGCCGAGCGTGCTGCGCGCGCACATGATGACGCCTGAGATCATCTCGGTGCGCGACAGAGACGTCCCTGAGCGGTACCAAAACCTGTTCGCAGGCCGACAGTTCCCGGACGCGGAAGACCGTGCAGAGGAGTCCGAGTGGATTGGCGATTTCATCATCAAGAGCATGGAGCGCAAGGGCCAGCGCAACTCGGCGGCGTCGCGCGGAGAGATTGTGTCCGCGATCGACACAGTGCTGCGCTTCTACCACGACGAGAAGCTTGAGCCGGCGTTTGTGCAGCGGTACTACAAGGAGTACTGGAAAGTGGCGGGCCTGCACACAGAGCACCTGTACGAGATCCTGGACCTCGACGTGAAGTGGGACAAGCTCGACCGGAAGCGCAAGTCGCTCCAGTCGGGTATTCAGCGCGCGGTGGACGCGGCGGGCGCGAAGGAGTCGCGGTTCGTCCGCGAATGCTACGAGCGCGTGTTCCAGAACCCGAACGAGAAGACGTACCAGGACTTGTCCGAGTTCTTCGCGTTGGATGCGCAAGAGTCTGCGTCAAACGACTCGGAAGACAGG
This sequence comes from Globisporangium nunn, assembly GCA_023334075.1. Lineage (NCBI taxonomy): Eukaryota > Oomycota > Peronosporomycetes > Pythiales > Pythiaceae > Globisporangium > Globisporangium nunn. Next base: position 3,771 of record JAASFZ010000849.1, on the reverse strand, counting down.
AAATACCGCCGTCCGGTGCGCCGGAACTTCTACCAGATCTGCACGAAAGCGGGGCTTCGTCCGCTTTCAGTTGCGTTCACGATGAACGCGACGGTCTTGGGCGGCATTGTTGCGGGCGTCGAGCAAGACGAGCTATTGCGCGACGTACCGACCCCGGACGAGAGCCCGGGCATGTTTGCGCAGAAGTACACGTCGAAGGAGTTCCCGACGGTTGACGACGTCATGAAGGGGGCGAGGCACATCGCAGCGAGCAAAGTGGCTGCGGAGCCGAACGTTCGCAAGTGCATCCGCGAGCTCTACCGCCAGAACGCGCGCCTGTACACGGAGGCAACGCTGAAAGGTCGGGAAGAGATCGACGAGTTCCACTATGCGCACGGCATGCAGTACCTCGTTGGGATGCCAGTGCTGGAGATCTTTGAGAGCAAAGACCTGTGGCTGCGAGTCATGCGTGCCGAGAAGGAAGGGCTGCTGACCGTGTCCATCATCAACGACAAGGCGCAGGACCTGCTGGACCCGCTGGAGCCGATTTACTTGGCTGGCAACGACGCGGACGAAGAGTGGCAGACGCAACGCCACTTGGTGCTCCAGGAAGCGATCAATGTGTTCATGATTCCATCGTTCGAGAACGAGCTGAAGCGCGACCTCTTGGTGGCGGCGCGCGAGGTGGTTGTGAAGGACTGCGGTAACGCGGTCCGAGAGCGGCTCTTGGTGCGTCCGTACGAGCCGGCAGACGGAGTTGATCCGTTCATCATCTCGATCTGGATCGACAGCGGCATGGACTCGATCGCACACATCGTCGCGCTCGACGAAAACGGAGAAATGGTGGACAAGACCCAAGGCTACTGCAAGCGCGAAGAGCGGCACATCCAGAAACTGACCGACACACTGTACAAGTTCCTCCAGGAGCACTCACGCACGCACGTGGTGGTGATCAACATCTCTGCGGGCATGAAATGTATGGACATGGGCGACTTGGTGGATGCGCTGCGTCGCCAGCTGGGGCGTCAGGACGCGTCGCGGTTCGGAACCAAAGACGGGCGCGATTTCCTGGATATTGTGTTCCTGAAGGACGACGTTGCGAGCATGTACAGCCGCTCGAAGCGTGCAGAGCTAGAGTTCCCGGAAGAGTCGGAGTCGGTTCGTGCGGCGATCGGGCTCGGACGATACCTTCGCAACCCTGCGTCGGAGCTGTGCGCGATGTGGGGTAACGTGTCGCTGGACGAAGCGACCCGCGGCCGCGAGCTGCTGTATCTGAACGTGAACTTGATGCAGCACTCGCTAGTGAAAGACACGCTGCTGCGTGAGTATGACCGCGTCTTCGTGCAGGTCATCAACAAGTTCGGTGTGGACATCAACATGCTGGCGAACCACAAGCACACGTCGTACCAGCTGCAGTTTATTTGCGGCTTGGGGCCAGTGAAAGCAGCCTCGGTGCTCGACAAGGTGCGCGCGAAGAGCTATATCGACCGCCGTCAAGAGTTGCTGTCAAAAGGATTCGTGGGCAAGATTGTATACCGCAACTGTGCTGGGTTCATTCGTATCCGCGAGCGGGATGCGCTGAAGGATCTACCGCTGAACCCGCTGGACGACACCCGCATCCACCCGGAGAGCTACTACATGGCGGTGAAGATGTGTGGTGACGCGAACAACAACTCGACGATCGACATGTACGACCCGAACCAGTACTCGTTCGCGGTCGAAGACACGATGTTCCAGTCCGCGTCTGCGATCCGTAGTCGCAACGCTCCGGCGAACCGGCGTCTGGACGACGCAGAGATCCAGGACGCGCTGGCCGAGCTTGACTTGCCAGCGTACGCGAGCCGACTCGAGCTGCAGAAGAAGGGTCCAAAGCTGCTTACGCTCGAGTACATCAAGCGGGAGCTGCGGTACCCATACTTTGACAAGCGCGAGAAGTACCAGGTGCCGCGCGACGAGGAGCTTTTCTTCTTGCTGAACGGCGAGACGAAAGACACGCTGCGTCTGGGCATGATTGTGCCATGCACGCTGCTGCACATGTCGGGTGACTTTGTGCGTGTGCGTCTGCAGAGCGGTATTCGCTCGAGCCTGCGCCGCGATCTGCTGCCGGACTACATGTCGGATGTCCGCTCGCAGAACTTCCCGAAGGGCATCACCGTGAACGCAAAGATCCTGCGCTTCCAGCCAGATCCGCACGGCCGCTATGAGATCCAACTCGGCTGCAACCAGCGCTCGCTGATCGACGTGTCGATGTGCTTCAACGCGGACCTGCTGCCGCGATATGCGAACCAGAAGCTGATCGTGGACGACAGTGTTGCGCGCATCGACCGCCTTGTGAACCAGCTGGCGATCGACGACGACAAGCCCGGGGCGAATGACATGCGCACGGGTCCCGCACCGAAGCGAAAGAAGCGCCAGATCGCGCACCCGCTGTTCCGGAACATCAACTGCCAGTCGGCGATGCAGTACCTGCGGGAGCAGCCGATCGGAGATGTGGTGATCCGACCCAGCACGCTTGGGTCGGATCACCTCACGCTGACGTGGAAGATGATGGACGGTGTGTACCGCCATTTCGATGTGGAGGAGAAGAACAAGCCGTCCGAGGCGCGCATTGGGCAGACGCTTGTGATCAAGGAGGAGCCGTACGAGAACATCGACGAGATGATCGCGCGCTTCGTGGATCCGATGAACGAGCTGGTGGACGAGGTGCTGCGCTACAAGTACTTTAAGAACATGTCGCTGGAGGAGGTGCACGAAGACCTGATCAAGCAGAAGAAGGCGCACCCGTCGCGCATCCCATACACGCTGCACGTGTATAACAAGTTCCCGGGCTGCTTCTCGATCACGTTTATCGCGCGCACGACGCCGCACAGCTGCCACATGGAAGTCAAGCCGGGTGGGTTCCGCTTCTTCGGCCGCATCGAGTCGTCCATTCTCCCAACGCTGGCACAGGCGCTTCAGTTTTTCAAGATGAAGGCACTCGTGGCGCCGACAAGCGGGTCGGCGTCGTACCAGCGTCCAGCAGCGTCGTCGTCGTCGAGTTCGTCTTCGTACCAGCGCCCCGGCAGTGCTAGTGGCGGCGGCGCACCGTTTGCGCAGCGTCCGAGCTCGTCGTCATACCAGCGTGAGGGTGGTGAGCGGCGCTATGAGTCGCGCTGGGACGATCGTCGTGGCGGTGACAACGGCTACCGTGGTGGTGGCGGCGGCGGCGACAGTGGCCGATACCCTCCGGCGCACCCGAGTGGTGACCGCTACCAGAACGCTCCAGTGTCGAGTGGTGCACACCGCCAGTGGTAGAGAGGTAGGTATACACTGGTGTCGTGCAGCAATGGCAGCAATGACAGCAATCAGAAGCAGCAGACGACAGAGAGAGAGGGGGATAGCGTTAAGTCGGCACGGGGCGAAGTGCAGACCAGAAAGAAAGCGCAGCAACAAGAGAGAAGCAGCAAGAGAGAGGGAGAGGGAGAGGAAGAAGCAGCAAGAGAGAGAGAGAGAGAGAGAGAAAGAGAGCAACAAGAGCGGAGCTGGCGCCGGAATCTCGTAGCAGCGAGGCGAGCCCCTGGATATGACGATGATGGATGGATGCATGCACTGCATTTGCTACGCGACACAGTAACGACACAAAATACAGAGACTCCGAAGCCGGCCGCAACTTTTACCCTCAACATCACAACGAGAACTTCGTCGTGTTCACTTGACCTGCTCGCACCTCTTGCTCGCCTAGAGAACCAACAACAACGACGACTTCGACGGCTTCGGATGGCGAAGATCTTGCTGACGATGGTCGATCCTAGC
>JAASFZ010000848.1:0-11422 GCA_023334075.1 Globisporangium nunn | reverse complement strand
TTCGTACCCACTTGCCGATGTACTTCTTGAGATCATCTTCCAGCTTCGTGCTCGACTCGCGGGTGTTCCAGGCGTGGTAGTCGATATCGTCGCGAGAGATGAACCAGTCCGGCACAGAAATGCTCTCGTGGCCACACAACCCTTCCAGTCTGCGGCTCCGGTCTCCAGTTCGATTCCCAGCAGATCGGCAAAGTGGTCCACTTCTTCGAGTACAGCTCGGATCTTGCCCAGGAATGCTCGACTGGCAATGACAGAGTTGGGAATGACAGAGGTTAGTACTGTATCAATAGTGAAGAAAGAGAGGTTGTCAAACTTTGACAACCTTGCTCTCTTCATTATCACCACCACGTCTGGATATCATCACCCCCCAAGATGCCTCACGCGTACCTCGACTGTAACGCGACGACGCCCGTGGACGCACGCGTGCTGGCGGCGCTGCTGCCATTCCTAAGCGAGAGCTTCGGCAATGCTTCGTCGTCATACCCACTGGGCGTCGCTGCGAAGCACGCCGTGTCACAGGCACGCGCGCAGGTGGCGCGCATGCTCGGAGCGCAGCCAGACGAGCTGCTCTTCCTTTCAGGCGGCTCCGAGTCCATCAATCTTGCGCTCAAGGGCAGTGCCGCCGTTGCCGCAAGCAGCCGCGGACGGCGCCATATCATCACGAGCGTCGCGGAGCACGTGGCCGTGCTGGAGACCTGCCGCTTTCTCGAGACGCAGGGCTTCCGCGTCACATACCTCGGCGTCGACGGCTTCGGTCGCACAAGCGTGCAAGGTACGTACGCACTATCTGATGCGGTACAGCGACAGTAGCTACAATCGGCAGGAACTGACGCTGAGCAAACGCTCTGATCAGACGTCCTCGCGGCGGTGACCCCCGACACGTTCCTCGTCTCGCTCATGCACGCGAACAACGAGGTCGGGACGCTCAACCCGATCGCCGACATCGCGGCGGCGCTCAAGCAGCACACGCGCGAGCACGGGCTGCCGGCCATCTTATTGCACACGGACGCGAGCCAGTCGATCGGCAAGGTGCCCGTGAACGTTGACACGCTCGGTGTGGACCTGCTCACAGTCGCCGGCCACAAGCTCTACGCCCCCAAGGGCATCGGTGCGCTCTATGTCCGAGCGGGCACGCCCCCGCCGGCGGTGCTCATCCACGGCGCGTCTCACGAAGGCGGTAGACGTGCCGGCACGGAGAACGTGGCGTTCGACGTCGCGCTCGGCGAAGCCTCCGCCATGGTGCACGAGAACCTCCGCGAGTACGCGGCGCACATGCGCGCGGGTAAGCAGTTCCTGCTCGAGCAGCTCGAGGAACGACTGAGCACGACCGCCGTGCAGTTCCAGGTCAACGGCCACCCGGAGCACGCGCTGCCCAACACGCTCAGCATCAGCTTCCGCGGCCTCAGCGCCGTCAAGTTGCTCAGCTGTAGGTCTCAATGGCTCCGTGCGGTCTTGTCCCTGCTCGGCAGTAGCGCGAACTCACATTCACTCTCTCTTGCTGTGTACTCCATCTGCACGTGCTCAGTGATCGAGGCAGACGGCATCTGCGCCAGCGCCGGCTCGGCGTGCCACAGTCACAGCAGCAACGACGACGACGCCAAGATCTCGCACGTGCTCGCAGCCATGCAAATCCCGCGCGAGTTTGCGCTCGGCACGCTGCGCCTCTCCGTGGGCAGATACACGACGCGCGAGGAGCTCGTGGCCGCGGCGACAGCGATCCACTCAGCCGTCGCGCAGCTCGTCCAGCAGCAAGCTTAGCTTAGCTCTGATCGATTAACTACATACACTCGATACGCCTGCGCGTGTGCAGACGTTTGCTCTTCGCCTACCTACGGATACCGCTTCGAGATCCATGCCAGGAGCCACTTGAGGTGCGTGAGCATGCACTTGAGCGCCTTTGTCCACTGCTCGTCGTTGCCGAGCGAGATCGGGAGGTCGTTGATCTTGCCGCGTTGGATGCGGTACGGGAACTTCATCGCCGGCTCCTCGTGCATCGCGCGCCGCCCGGCATCGTCCACGCACTCGAGGAACAGGATCATCGCTTGGTTGAAGCCCCGGCGGCGGAACATGCCACCGTCACTGTAGAGGCTGTACTCGCGCCCATCCTTGTTCACGACGCGCGAGAAGCTGCCGCGTGGGATGAGCTTGTTGCGCATGAACTCGAAGTTCGCGCGCTCCGCGATGAGCGTGAGCAGCAGTACCGCCTGGCCGAGCGCGGCGTTGATCTCGACCCACTCGACGGGTTTGGACGGCAGCCGCCCGAGCCGGAGTCCGTTGATCGTGCCGAAGAGTCCGTCGTGCCAGATGTGGAACACGTCGTTGAATACGTTGTAGCGTTGCAGGCGGCGCAGCAGGTCCGACGCGTGCACCGAGTACACGCCTACGGACTGCCGCTCGTCACGACTGATGCCGAGTAGGTGCTGCAGGAACGCGCCCTCCGCAAACGTTCCGCGCACCAGCTGCTCGAGGTCCTTGCCCGTCGACCAAAGCTCCTGGCGCTTCTGGGCCACCTGCTTCGTCTCGAGCTCCAGGCGCTCGAGGTCGTCCAGGAGCCGCAGCTCCTCCTTGCGCAGCGCCTGCGTCACGGGGTCGTTCTCGTCCGCCGCGTTATCCTCGAAGCTATCACGCTGCTGTGGATCGCCCTCGGCCGCGAACTGCGCGAGAAACGCCTCGTACTGTTCCTTATCCTGCGTCAATCCGCTCAATGTCCTGTCCGGCGCATCATCATCCCCACCGACGCGTACGTTAAGTTAAAAAGCCACTTGGAGTGATTGCTCACAGCTGCGCTACGCACTGCTCGAGGCCGAGGAGAACGGCGTTGTCGCAGTCGTGGCAGGACGGCGTCTTCTTCTTCAGCAACAGCGAGCTGCCGTTGGTCCGTCGCCCATATGCATGCAACATAGTACAATACACAAGCATCCATCTGATCAGCTCACTCCCAAAGCTGCACCGTGGTTCCCTTCCTCTTCTATGCCTGCACCTGCAGTCCAGAAGCTCCTGGAACCAGCTCAGGTCGCTGCCGTCCACCTTGCGTTTCCGCACGATGCGACGGCGACGCACGACGCGCTCCTCGCCACTCGGCGCGCCCGCACGCAGCAGCGCGGCCTCCGTGAGCCCGCCAGTCACACGGTCGAAGGCGCCAAAGTTCGGCGCGTAGATCCAGCCGTCGGCGTCGCACCCGGGCAGCGAGCGGTCGACGTCCCAGGTGGGCGAGACCCACAGGTGCGGCTTGTTGAGCAGCCGCGCGGGTACCACCTCGGTGATTGCGTGGCCCAGGATACCCCGGTTCGAGCTGTAGAACGCGGCGATGCGTCCCGCGTGCTCGAAGAGCACGGGCGCCCACAGTGGCGCGTCGTCCTCGCTGCTTTGGCCGCTGATCGGCGGTACTAGCCGCTGGTTCTCCCACACGACCTCAGGCACCACGACACCGGACGGCGGCGCGCCGTCCATCGGCGCGTGGCGAGGCGACTGTAGCAGCGCACGTTCAGCTGGCGAGGTGTCCAAGTCAAAGGCGGCGTCGGGGTCGAGCGTGTCGTATGAGCTGCTGGGTGACGGCGGCGGCTGTGCGGCGGTGGCGGTGGCGGCCGTGAGGCGCTCGAAGCGAAGGCCCCGCAGCTCCGCGATCTTCTCTGCATGCATGCGCGCACAGGGGGTGAGTGTGTGGGCTTGGAGGGAGAGATTCTCCGCATATGTAACTCGAGAGAAACCTTCGATCGAGGCGGGCGACGAGCGGAACTTGAGCAGCGCGCCGCACTGGTGGCACGTGAAGAGGCTCTTGCCCTCCATGGCCACGCCCGCCGAGTGCGACGCCGGGATCGCCGCCGTCGACGGCGCGAAGCCCGCGACGCTCGGCACGATCGGCGGCGGTAGCATGTGCGCGGCCGCCATGGTGGAAAACAAGCGAGATTGGCGGCGAGGCCACAGTGGGAACCTGCAATACTTTCCAATACGATCAACGTTCAGTTGCAATTATTCTGCCTCGAAGTGTCGCTGTAGCAGGTTCGGACGATAGGTTGTCTGAATGTTGCTGCAACGTGCCACACCAAGCGCCAGGATTGACACGTTTGGAAAACCGACGGTGCGCTCGATCATAGCGAGCCGCTTGCCTTCGCAGTCGCAGCGGCAGGATGGGCTCCGAGTGACCAACGAGAAGGGTCCGGAAGGCTGGCTTGCAAGATCCGCTGCGATCTTGTCGCGACTGAAGTACCGGTCGCGGTGGAGATGGAGTTGCAGTTGTACTATGACTTCGACAGGCAGGAAGTGAGCAGGTAGAGAAGTCTGGATCGAGAGAGAGAGAGAGAGCTTTATGTCAATGCTGATGACGCCATTGGCTTGTGCGCGTCGCCAAGTAGCGCGACACCCCATTGTCGAGCGCACTCGAACGAGGAGGCTGCAAGATAGGTTCCTGCCCATCCTTCGCTGACACCAAGCGACCCAAGGATTGCTGCCATTTCACGGTTGTACTCGGTTCATTTGGCTGCATGCGCCTCGCGGTTCTCCTCTAGCTCGTCGAGCTACTGTGCCGCCATATCCCGGCCATCTTCAGATGCGGCGCCGACTCGCAAGGCTAGAGGCTCTTGGAACACGTAGGAACGCACTAGTTAGTACATGTGCTGTCCGATCCTGACCATATTCAAACTTTGTACAAAATGAAAGAAGCGCAAGAAGATGCTGCCGAAGCGTCATCGGCTGAGGCGATGACGCGCTTGTTCGTGGTCTGTGGGCGCGGGCGGCAGCCAGAGGAGCTGCGCCGCGTCTTCTCCGCCTGCGGCGCCATCCAGAGCCTGCATCTGGCGCTCGACCGCAGCGGCCGCTCGCGGGTGCGTGCGTGCGTGCGTGTATACAACTGGATACAACCTCCTGACGCCAGTGATGACGACGGCGCCACCCAGGGCTTCGCGTTCCTGCAGTACCAGCAGGCGGCGAGCGCGCGCGAGGCCATCGCGCGCTTCCACCATCACCAGCTCGACGACGGCCACGTGCTCAAGGCGCGTTGCGGCGTCGCTCTGTCTGTCTCGACGCATCCACCAGCTAACTGACTACAATCGGCAGGTAACGATCGCCAAGGACAAGCCCGTCGTGGCGCTCGGGAAGCTCAAGCGCGACCAGCAGCAGGCGAGCGAGGAGGCGCCGAGCGACACCGGCGCGGCCGCCGGCGACGCCGACGCGCATGTCTCCGGGAAGCGCCAGCGCCCGAGCCCACCGCCGATCGCCCAGGACGCATCTGCGGCGGTGTCGGAGGCGGCGACGCCGCGGCGCAAGATGCGAGTGGAAGCTGCTGCTAGTGGCCTCGCGTCCATCAGCGCTGAAGTGTCAGCCGCCGTCGCGCAGCCAGCAATAGCACAGGTGCCAGGGTGTCCGGACGATGACGTAGCAAACGCTCTGGAAGACATGCTGGTGGCGGTACAGAGCGCCGGAGATCACCCGGCAGCGCTGCAGACGCTCATGACGGGCTATACGCTGATCGCCGAGCACCGCGACAGCATCCGAGCGACAGCCTCCACCACCACCACATCGGCGGCGGCGCCACTGAGCGCGCGAGAGGAGACGAGCACAGACCAACTCACGTCCAGCATCCACTCGTTCACGCTGGACGCGCTTCCGTCCTCCGCCGGCGTGGTCGCCAAGCCGCAAGCGCACCGACTGAGCGTTCTGGCACCGGCTTTCGGTGGGTCCGCACTGAATACTACCAGTGCAGCAAGTGACCGCGTTGCGAAAGCGTCTCTGCTGCGACGTCGGCGCGAGAGCTCCGACGAGAGCGACTCGAGCCTCGAAGGCGCGTCGGACGCGAGCATGAGTCGCCGGAAGCGGAGCAACGTCGGTCAGCGAGAGCCCTCGAAGTGGGTGGCACGATCAGAGCCTGCTGCTACTGGAGCAACCGCACTGCCAGCACCGGAGTCGTCAGCTTCAGCCATCGCAAGTCTCGTTCCGCCGAACAAGTCGTGTAAGCGCCAGTCGTCGGACCAGTCAGCAGATGCGTCGGCTCGGTCGTCAAAGCAGCGAGTGACGACCACAGCGAGAAGCAGACACTCTGTAGCCGCTGCGGCGTCGCCATCGACATCGCTCACCCCTCACTTGGCAGCTGCTGCTATCGAGACGGAGCGCTTACGGACCAAGCTCTTCTTCATCTCGAGCCGAAAGGTGCTTTGTCTGTCTTTGCGATGCCTTGCGTTAGTGTTGTAAGGACAATGCGGCCATCAAGCTTACTCTCCCCGTGATGCCAGTTTACCATGCAAGAGCTCGAGGCGATGTTCTCCGTCTATGGTGACTTCGAAGCCGTCAATGTCGTCAAGAGCTTCGGGCTCATCAAGACGATGGCGTACGTCCAGTACTCGAACGTACGTGCGTGCTACATAGGTTCGAGTCGGCATAGTATCTGACTTGCCGAATGTCAATGTTGCTTCCTAATAGCCGCTCACAGCGGCTAGCGTGGTCGAGTCGTTCCAGGAAGAGTCTCTACTCGACGCGGACCTCGTTGCTGGCGAGTTCATGAAGGTGTGTGGTTGGTGCTGCCTTCAGCGTACTTTTGTCTGACTGGTCTGGAGCTGACAAAGCCTTCTCTAGCTCTCGTTTGCGGAAGACGACAACAAGCGAAGTTCCTCGTCTTCGTTTCTCCCGACCAGACAGATGGACCAAGCGCCGTTTCCTTCGACACTCTTAACACCATCGTTCCCACCATCGTCTCTGTCGTCGATCGAGAGTGATAAGGAGAAACTGTGGCTTCTGTTGCTGTACGACCGATCACTGCCCAGCAACTTGATCTCGATGTGCGCTTCCCGCTGTGCTGGGATGCAGTTCGTGGACATCAAGGTGTTTCGGAGCACGGGCAAGGCGCAAGGAGTGGCGTTCGTGAAGTTTGAGAGCGAGGACCGAGCCGTTGAAGCGGCGCACGAGCTGCACAAACTGGAGCTTCCGACAGGATCGGGCAAGTTCATGCAGGCCATCGTCATTTCAGACCCGAGCGTCTTCAGCACCATTCACGGCGGATCTCAACCAAGCGGTTGGGTTGGAGATCACCTCAATGGTGGAGATGGCAGAGAAGCAGGCGGAGGAGGCGGTGACGATGTTGATCTCTCCGCGGTTGAGGCGAAGTTCGAGCACTTGATGCGCAGCAACGATCAGGGTAGCGCGTTCTCTGCTGGACGACCGCGCATCTCGAGCGAGGAGATCGCCAACCCGCAACACCAGGCATTCTCGCATCCAGTGTGGACAACGAACTCCCCGTCGCCACATCACCCAATGATGTACCAGCAACACCATCAGCTACAGCACACAACGCAAGCGTATGGGTACTACCCACACCAACACCAGCCTCCACCGTACACCGCGTACTCGCCGCACGTCGGCCAGCCGTTTGCGTATGTCCCTTCGCATCCTCTGTGGACAGAGTTCCCACCCGCAGCATCGTATTTTCACCCGACGCATTCTTCAAATTCATTCGTGAGCACTCAGATGGCAGAAGTCCCTTCACCCGAGTACTACGCTCAGGCATATCCTGCTCCGTCAGTCGTCGGTGTCGATATGTCTTCGATCAGCACTGAAATCAACCAGGACGGGGCGACCGACACCGAGTCTCTCGTGCCGACCGCCGAAGCATCTTCCGACGGCTCTGATGGGACGACTCTCGCGTCGTCGATTTTCATCACCTCGTGCCGCCCGCTCGACCTCGTTGCCATCGCTCGAGTGCTCGACGGATGCACTGGCGTCGATGGCATCACGAAGGATGGAGAGGGCAGCGACGCGGTCTACGTTGTCGAGTTTGGCGACTCGACGCAGGCGTCGGCGGCAGTGGAGAAGCTCGATGGGAAAATGTGCAACGGGAAGAAGCTGCGCGTGACGACAGCGCGTGCCAACGGAGGAAAACCGCGAGGCGTGTCGAGTCGCCGGAAGCGCCAGCGCGTGGATCAGCGGAACCGAAAGTAGATGGGGGAGATTATCGTATGCGGATGTCGTCGAAGGAGGAGTCATATTGATTGATTGGTACAAGGTTGAAGAGTTTTGAATATATCGAGTCAACGAAGTGCGTATGTGCTGCGTGCGTACGCAGCGGTGGGTTCACTTCTTCACCGCCTTGGCGTCGCTCGAGATGTCTCGCAGAGCCTGCTCTTGCTTCGAGGAAGCGCTGCGGGGACGAACTTCAGGGACGAACTTGCCTGAGCGCTTGGCGCTCTCAGCGATTGCCCAGGTCGAGGAGTTGCCGTCGCGGCGCACTGGAACGACGCCGACCAGGCGAGGCACCTTGCCATCGAACTGAATCACCTCCGTATGGTTCAGCGCGCCAGTGTCCTCTAGCTTCTCGCGCTTGCGCTTCAGGCGGCTGCGCTCGAACTCTTCCTCCTCCACCGCTACGACATTCTCCCACTCGTCGTGCAGATCCTCGAGGTCTTCTTCCGCCTCCTTCGAAATTAGCACTGTGTTGTACTCTGCTGCAGCGCCGCTCACATTCTCGCTCGTCGCGCTCCTGCCATTCCAAGTCGCGACGAGCAGCGGACAGTCGTCGTGCAGCCGCAGCTCAAGCACACAGCCGTCGACGATGCCGTGTTCCTCGAGAACCATCACGTTCCCTTCGTCGCCGATGATCGTGTCCCCCCACAAGATTTGCTGATCCCAGATCGAGATCTGCTGGTCCGTGAGCTCCTCCATCCAGTACTTGATGTAGTTGACAGTGTCCTTGGCGCGCACGCAGATCGGCAGGAGCTTCTCGCTCTGGTGCGTGCTGTCGTCTAGCTCCTCCGACTCGCCAGGATCCTGGAGTTCAAGCGCAACGCGCGGAAGACTCGCGACTGCTGCTGGCAACTTCAGGTGGACGTAGAACGTCGACACCTCCGCCTGCTGCACCTTCTCGCTCAAGCGGCGGCGGATACGCGCGCGGACAGGTGAGGTCTCGCGATCCGAGTTGCGCCGCTTGAGCCTCGGTCGAGGCGAGCGCTCGTCAGCGTCGTCGTCAAATTCTCGCGCACGCCAAGCTTTCTCGCCAGGTGGTGGAGGAGAAAGCGACGAAATGTCGTCGTTCCTCGCCTTCGAGTCACCACCGCCTTCCAGCAAGTACGACGTCATCTTCCCGAGCGGGAGGAGCACAGGAACCTCCATCTCGATCGCTGCCGACTCGCCGTGGGCGTCCGTGTACACGATCTGCCGCGTGCGCGTGCCGGTGCCGGCCTCTTCGCGATATCCGCCATATGGATGGCCGCTGATCCAGCACACGTACCGCCCGTTCCGTAGCTCCTTCTTGTCGCACTGCTCGTACGTGCACACGTGAGGCGTTCCGTGGGCGCGGCACGCGTAGATGCCGTCGTCAAGGAACTGGAACTGGCCCGAGCACGTTTCACTGCAGCACGTCGCCGCATTCGCGATGCTGAACGTGGTGTAGCAGTCGCCGAGGTGAATCTCGGATGCGTCCAGTTTGCACTGACTCCGGTGGGGGCTTTGAGGCGTCTCATCGGGATCTTTTCCCTCGTCTTCGCGCTTAAGCTCATTGTTCCCAGCGCCAGCGTGCTGAAGCTGGTCGAACAGCCAGTTCTGAATGAGCCAGTACGCGCGCATCGGACACACGCGCTTGTCACGCTCGGCGTCGCCGTAGCAGCTCGTGCAGAGTTCGTCGCACGCGTGGATGTACTTGTGTAGCAGACACACGTAGACCCGGCGGCGCGGCGACCCGTAGCACTCGAGGTCCCGGTCCATGCTCACGATCTTGCCGCACTGGCGGCCGGTGCACGGCTCGCCGGTCTCGAACCGGATCTCCGACGCGCGGATGGCGAGGATCTTGGCCCACTCAGCGATGCGGTCCATAACGTCCATCTTGTGCTTGACGCGCGCCATCCACTCGAGTGACGCGAAGTCCGTCGACGCCTCAAGCTGTGCCTGGTTCTTCACGAACACCGTGCCGTCCGCGGCGCTGTCAGCGGTGGCGCTTGCTCCTAGGTTCTCGGATGCCAGCTTCGCGTCGTACGCGGCGCGCCGCTCCGGGTCGCTTAGCGTCTCGTACGCCAGTCGCAGGCGCGCGAACGCCGCGGCGTCAATGGTGTCGTCCTTCTGCTGCTTGTCCGGGTGCAGCTGCAGCGCGAGGCTGCGGAACTGCCGCTTGACGACGGCGCTCGACGCACCTTCGCGGTCGTCGATCTGCAGAAGCGCGTAGAAGTCCTGCTTCTGCTTCTTCTTCTGTAACGCGGCGGGCGGGGGCGCTCTGGCATCTTGGTACGGGTTCCAGCTCATCGCGAGTTGCGCCAGCCGCGCCTCCGCCGCGCGCCACTGGCCGGTCGCGCTCTCGGCCACCTGGCGACGCAGCGTGCGCGCGTCCGCTTCAAGCAGCGCGCCGCGCCGCTCCAGCTCCGCGATCTTCGCCAGCAGCGCACGCCGGCGTGGCTCGAGCTCCAAGTCGTGGTCCCTGCCCATTATTGTGACTGCCCAGGAATTGAATTGAGCGCAGGGCACTCGCATACTGAAACCAAGTGAACGCAACCTAGCATTCTTCAATTTGAAGCCGGAGACGAAGCGAAACGAAAAGAAGATGCCAGCGCTCCGCTCCATCCTGGTGTTCCTCGCAGCCGCGGTATGCGCTTCGCTGGCACTCAGCACCGTCAGCGTTACTGCCGCCGCGTCGGCTGACGGCTGCGTCGAGGACGCGCTCAAGTGCCCCGACGACGGTCCCGTGCTGGCGCGCGACCCGGCGCTCAATTGCGAGTTCCCTCCATGCCCGACTCCTGCAGCTGCTTTTGCGCTGCGAGCGAGCGCGCATTTGAAGCTGGCGCTGGGTGCCGAAGCTCAAGCGCCAGCTCCTGATGTCTGCACAGATGACGCGCGCCTGTGCCCTGACGGCACTGTGGTGGAACGAGCGCCGCACCTCAATTGCGCCTTCCCGAGCTGTCCGTCGCCAGCGGCTGGAACGGCGGGCGGCGACACAGCAGGAACGCAAGATGCGGAGGAAGACAACGACGACAGCGACGGCGACGACCTCGAGTAGCATGCGGCACTACCAGACAGAACAACAAAGGAGAACATGTACTGGACCCAAAATACTTCCTGCATTAGCGAGAGAAGAGAACGTACCTCGCAACACTTCCAGCGATTAAAGCGCACCAAGACTTTCTGCATCCACACACGGCAACTCGACAACCCATTCTGTGCTACGATGAGCATCAAGCGCATCGCAGCTCAGCAGAAAACAGTTCAGACGGCGATTCGAGAGCGAACGTGGGTGGGCTGCAGGAACTTGAGTCACTACTGAATCAACACATCCACTATGTACGATAGTTCCACGCTGCATACTACACTTTTCGATGTACTTCCTGAGTGGCACAAAGAGGAACTCCGCCATGCTCTGCGACGGCGCCACGTCCGAGACGCTGCCCGCGTTGCGCAGCGGAATACGTACGACGCACAGGCGAAGGAGATCGCGTCGGTGCTCGCGCACCGCAAGATCCAG
>JAASFZ010000847.1:0-11430 GCA_023334075.1 Globisporangium nunn | reverse complement strand
GAGAAGCGAGGTCGCGGTGCGAAAGACACATGCACGCACATATTCCTGTGAAGAGAGGCTTGAATCAGCATGACTATGCTTTGCTCTTGTTCCGATTAAGTTGGTCGGTGCCACATGGCAACATGGCAAGCTCTTTTACTGCTTCGCTCGCTTGTGACAACTTGCTTACTCTTGCAGGACGCATCTAGATCCATCCGGCATTTTGCGATTTCACAAGCGAACCGAGCTGCTTTCACTCAAGCCTGCATATGGGTGGATGTTTCGCTCTGTCGCGTCATCATCGCCGTCGTCCTTCGCTGCATCGAATTTACAGCCGGTTTGACAAGCAAAGTCTCCAGTGCCGCCGTGCGCCCATCTGGCGATTACCGACTCGCAGCACTTGTCGGCTTGTGAACAGCTCCGCAGCGCTGTTGCACAACGTGCCAACCATCGGCGTCAGGGAGTGTTGCACCCACTTGTAATCTGTCCTGACTACGGGGCACCCTCGTTGTTCCATTTGCTTCGCGTTCGTTGAGCTCGCGGTCTCAGGTCATCCGCACGTCACCTCGCCATGCGGGTGGCTGGAACTGGATGGCACCATAAGCGTTGAGGAGCGAGCGGGAGTTGAGGAATGGGGGGCGATCTGCTCCGATCGCGCTTGTTGATCCTGAGATCCCGACATTTCGTTCCGTCGCACGAACCTGCTTAACGGGAGGCTCGCGTTCTCATTGTGCGAGCTACGACGGATTTGAGTAACCCGACCGACCTACCGAGCAGAGGAGGAGAACACAGAAGACCCGGCACTCGCGATCAAAACACATCCGCGCTCGCGCCAATCGGCGAGATGGAGAGCCAACGCATGGTGATTGCAGCCGTGCACGACGGGGGCATTAACCGGCTTACGACCCACGCCACGCGAGCGCGTCGACGCCAACCCCACGCGGGATACTCAGCGAACAGCAAGGGTTCGGCGGCGCACCGCAAAGCTGCAGACAGCAGCGCTGGGCTGCAGACACACTTGCTACGGAGCTCCAAGAACGCAGGGGAGCGGCTTGACATGTTCTCGAACGCTCGAGGTGGTCGTAGCAGCCACTCAGAATTGTGGGCTCTCTTTGCACACGCGGACAAGACCGACTACTGGCTCATGGCCGGCGGCATCCTGGCGTCCGTAGTCTCCGGCGCAAGTCTACCGTCGATCAACATCGTGTTCGGTGCGTGATGTCTCGAAAGGCAGAACACAACTCATGATATATCCACGCTCTTGCCAGCACACTCACTTGCCGCTCTTGTAGCCAATGCTGTGACTGCGCTAACGAACAGCGAGTTCCCAGACTCGAACGGTGTCGACATGGACGGCATCACGAATTGCGCGCTGACGCTTCTGGGCATCGGTGTGTGGGTGCTCACAGCCGAGTTCTTCTCCGTGGCGTTGCTCACGCACTCGGCGGCACGCCAGACGCGAGTGATGCGTGCGGCCGTGCTCGAGGCGTTGGTGTACCAAGACATGGCGTACTTCGACTCGAGCAATCCGTTCAGCCTCTCGTCCGACATTGGAGGCAACATGGTCGTGGTGCAGGAAGGGCTTGGTCGCAAGCTCGGCCAGTTTGCCAAGCACACGACGCAGGTCGTGCTCGCCGTGACCGTGGGCATCGTGCGCGGCTGGAACGTCGGTCTCGGACTCGCAGCTACATTTCCACTCTTTCTGCTCTCCATCTATCTCTTCGTCTCGCACGTAAGCAAGTCCACGAATCTCGAATCCGACGAGTACTCGCAAGCTGGCGCGGTCGCCGAAGAAGCGCTCTCGTCAGTCGGCACCGTGCTCGCCTTCAACGCACAGCCTGGGATGACTGCGCGCTTCCAGAGCTTTCTTGTCTCCGGCGACAAGCAGTACCGCAAGTTCTCGAAGATCATCGCGACCGCGATCGCCTTCATCCAGTTCGCCTCCTTCGTACTCTTCGGCTACGGACTCTGGCTCGGCGGCCACCTCGTTGCAGGTCAGAACTCGGTCGTGCCCACGATGAAAAAGGCGCTGCCGGCGATCATGGTCGAGATCGCTGGGCTGCTCGCTATCGGTTCGGCCGCACCAGCTCTTGAAGCACTTGCGAGTGCTCGGGCAGCTGCCACCGCTGTGCTCCAGATGGAGCGGCAACGATCGATGATCGACTGTCGATCTTCGAATGGACGGCAGTTGGACATCGTTCAGGGCCGCATCACCTTCAAGGATGTCGTGTTCGCGTATCCGACACGCGCGAGGGAACTCGCGCTCAAGTCATGCTCATTTCAGATCCCGGCGGGTCAGCGTGTGGCCCTCGTGGGACCGAGCGGAGGTGGCAAGAGCACACTTTTCAACCTCATCGAGCGGCTGTATGACCCAGCTTTCGGTCGGGTCGATCTTGACGGTGTCGATGTGCGCGATCTCGGGGTGCGTTGGCTACGCAAGCAGCTCGGCATCGTGCGGCAGGAGCCTGTGCTGTTCGCGACCTCGATCATGGAGAACATCCGGTACGGACTCCCGAGCGCCACGGACGAGCAGGTGATCGAAGCTGCGCAGAAAGCTCATGCCCACGATTTCATCATGGCGCTGCCGGACGGATACAAGACCGACATCGGATCGAACGGCGCACTGCTCGCAGCAGGACAGCGCCAGCGTCTCGCGATTGCGCGCGCGTTCATCAAGAACCCGGCGATCCTACTGCTCGACGAAGCCACGGTTGCACTGGATCCGGACAGCGTTGACGCCGTGCAGGCAGCGTTCGACGAGCTCTTCCTCTCGGCGCGCATCACAACTCTTGTGATCGCACATCGCCTCGCGACGATCGCCAGCGCCGACGTCGTGTTCGTCGTCGAGGACGGTAAAGTCGCCGAGCAAGGACCGTACGAAGCGCTCGCACGCGATCCGAGCAGCCGCTATCGCGCACTCTTTGGAGGCGCCGACAAGGACGCTGAGCAGGCTCGCCTGACGCAGATGAACCTCCTTGACGCTTCTCGCTACCGAGGAAACAACCTGAAGCGAGCTGCTGATCGTAACGCTGCAGGTGCGCCGTCGATGCTTCGCTCTTCGACCGCACGGCCGTCCTACTTGGACGAGTCAATGACAGCGCAAACGCCGCGATGGGGACAACAGCCGCGAGAGTCAGCGTTCATCGACTCTACTCGAGCGATGGAGTCGAGTCGAGTTGGCGCGGAGCTTGGCTTCTTCGTTGTCAAGGACTCGATCGCAAGCAACCGCCCGAGCGACATCGCTTGGCTCGAGGCCGGACGCTCGACGGTGGGCATCCTCGGCGATAAGAACGTGCTGCCGTCTCCATACACGGAGCCTCACAAGAAACTCGCAGGAGGCGCGTCGAACAGTGGAGCTGCATCAGCATCACACCAAGACTCGGGGCTTGTCAAAAAGATCCTGGCGCTCATGGCGGTCGACAAACGCTTCCTGCTGCTCGCGATGGGAGCGTCGCTCGTGAATGGACTGACGAATCCGCTCACGGCGATCCTCAAGTCTAACATCGTCAACGACATGTACAAGATCGAGGCGAAGCGGGACTTCGACGACATGCGCGCGACGGCGGACATGTACCTGGCGATGTTTCTCGGCGCCGGCGCGTTCCTGGGTGTGAGTTACTTCGTGCAGAGCTACAACTTCCGCCTGCTGGGTCGCAACATCACGAACCGCATGCGCTCCATGACGTTCGCCTCGATGCTTAAGCAAGACATGAAATGGTTCGACGCCCCGGGTCACTCGGCCGGCGCGCTCTCGGCCATGCTGTCGAACGACACGGCGGCCGTCAAGATCATCGCGGGAGAGATCCAGGGACGCAAGATTCAGAATCTCGTTGTGATCGCGTTCGCGACCTTGCTGGCGTTTATCGTCGGGAGCTGGCAGTCGACGCTCGTGTTCCTCGGCGTCCTGCCGTTCGTCATCCTCACGATCATCGTCGACCAGCGCACGTCGTGGTACACGGAGGAGGAAGGCGATCGCTCGCTAGCGACCGCCGGGCGCCTCGCGAACGAGATCATCCATAATGTCCAGACGATCACGGAGAACAACCTGCAGGAGATCGTGCTTGCCGCGTACCGCGAGGCACTCGACCTGCCGACGCGCGTGACGATCAAGACGGGCTACTCGACGGGCTTCGCGCTCGGCTTCGGTCAGTTCGTCAAGTGGGTCGGCTACGCGGCGCTGCATTACTTCGGCGCGCTCTTCATCCGCAGCGGCGCGACGACCTTTGCACTCTTCTACCGCACGATGAACCTGATGAACGTCGCGGCGCTCTGCATTGACGAGACCGCGACGTTCATCGGCGACGAGAAGGCCGCCAAGGTGGCTGCACAGCGCATCTTCGCCCTCATCGAGAACAAGCCGGACGTCGACCTCGACGCGCCGGGCGAGAAGCTTCACGAGCTATTCACGGGCGGTGTCGACATCGCCGGCGCGAGCTTCGCGTACCCGCTCCACCCGGACGCGCCGGTGCTCGCGAACTACACGCTGAGTGTGCGCGGCGGGAAGACGACGGTGCTCCGGGGCGGCAGCGACGGCGGCAAGAGCACGCTGCTGCAGCTCCTGCTGCGCCTGTACGACGCGACAGGCGGCAGCATCTCGCTGAGCGGCACGCCTATCCAGCGCCTAGACGTGCGCTGGCTGCGCTCGAAGGTCGCGCTCGTGAGCCAGGACCCAATGCTCTTCCGCCTGTCGGTGCTTGAGAACCTTCGTCTTGGGCGCCCAAGTGCCACGCAGAGCGAGGTGGTCGCGATCTGCAAAGCGGTCGACGCGCACGACTTCATCATGGAGCTCCCGGACGCATACGCGACGCTCGTGGACACGGACAAGTTCTCGCGCGGCCAGAAGCAGCGCATCGCGCTCGCGCGCGCGCTCCTGCTTAACCCACGCGTGCTGCTATTGGATGACGCGACGAGCGCCTTGGACAAGGACAGTAGCGCGGTCGTCCGCGAGACGCTGCGCACGTGGGAAGTCGAGAGAGGCTGCACGATCCTCACGGTCGATGGCAGCGATGAAGTGGCGCGGCGCGCGGAGACGATCGCGGTCGTTGCGAACGGCACCGTCATCGAGTGCGGGTCACACGACGAGCTGGTCCGCATCCCGGGCGGAGTCTACGCGGCTGCGAACAAGCGCAAGAGTAGCCCGATGACGGAGCTGTGATAGAGAGAGAGAGGGAGAGAGAGAGAGAATAAGTGAGCATTGAGGAAGCAGACACGCATTAGAGTTAGAGCGTGTGAAGAGAAGAAAGTGATCGTACAAGAGTTGTTCGTATCTGGTGTGCTGCGGACTGATTTGGTGGTCATCGTTGCTGAAAACTATGACTGCTACTTGATCCACGTGAACTCGAACGTGAAGTCCGCGCCTGTGCACGTGACACCAAGCCAATGAGAGCGATAGAAAGAGAGACCTAGCGCTCATCTATATGAGAAGCACACTAAGGACGCACCATTGTGTACTAGCAAGAACTGGAAGATGATCAGCACCCACGAGACAAAGTTCGACTGGTAGATGTGCCACTCATTCTCAAGCGTGAACGCAAGTTGATAGGTGACCGAGACGCCGAAGGTGCGTTTGAGCGCTTCGTTCACGAGCACGAGGCTTACCAGCTCCAGACACGCGTACAGCAGGATGCTGAGCGCCATGTGATTCAGTTGTGTGGTGTCGAAGCGATCCATGTCCTGGTAGTACTTGGCATTCGGGAGATGGTAGAGGATGGCGACGTAGATGGAATAGAACATGGGAACAGCAGCCTCGATGTACTCAACGAGCACGACAGATTCGCTCTGATGCAGTAAGCGTGCGGCGTCCTTGATCACGCGGGTCGAGCTCGTTTCAACGCGAGGCGGATCTGGAGTCGTCATCTTCTGCCAGGCTACTGTGGTCGATTGTGCTTCTCCCTGCGTCACTGGTGGATGTGGCAACAGCGGCACCACCGTGCGAATCGACGGCTTCTTGCCGGTTGCAGTAACTGGCGTTGGAAGGATCGCGGTCGTGGCAATCGCGGCCGTAGCTTGCTGCTGGAGCGCGAGTAAGGAGTTCACCTTCGCCTGACCTTCGGCGGACATCTTGAGCTTGTTGTGCGACGGGATCTGAACAGAAGTCGCGGACCGAAACAAATGCTTTTCTGAGGCGAGCTTCGGGATCAGCGGGAGCAGCTTGCCTATGCCAGTCCCTCTGCGCTCGGTGCTAAGACCAGCACTGCTGTTCCTCTCTCTGACAAGACGTGCGTGTGCGAGTTTGAGCTCGCGGAACTGCTTGAACAAACTCAGGACCGCCGCGCAGTTCATCGCCATGTCAAGTGTGATGAGCGTGAAGCCGACCCAGAGAGAGCCCGCCGACTGCATGCACTTGGTCGTGTAGAGCGCATCGAAGAGGTCGACGCTCGCAATGATCGCAGGCGCGAGGTCTCCGAGATCGACCGAGACTCTTGCCATCACGAACTTGTACGAGAGCTTGATGATGGGAAGTAGCCCAACAAACGCGACTTGGCTCATGCGGTTGAGCTTGAGAAAGATCGAGTGGTACGTTGGATACACGAGCATCATAGTCGTCTGCACCGAGACGATGTTATTGAACTTGGTGATTCGCTGCTTCACAACTGGGTCTCTGCTGCCGATCGCGATCTGCGTCGCGATGTTCATGTAAATGCTGAACGGCAGGCCGGTGAGTGTGATCATGAACGGGATCGGGAAGACCCAGAGCTCGGCAGCCAGGATCGCCGTGGCGACCAGCGAGGAGCTGACGAAAAGCATGATGAAGAGCACCTTCGAGCGAGACAGCGGCGTGTCGAGCACCACCGCCTGGATCTGCGCCATGATCCCGGCGACGTTCACATTCGCGCAGATGAACACGCGCAGCCAGAAGAAACTGTTCGCCCTCCACCCCTCACGGGGATCGCGCAGCGGCATCAGGTCGAAGAGGATGAGCAGCGCCAGCGAAGGCGCGCATGTGAGCAGCAGCACGAGGAACACGCGCGACGGCGGCGTGCGTCGACAGTACTCCTCGAACGCGAAGATGCGCTCGATCGGGTACTCGCCACGGCGATCGAACGTCGCCGTGGCTGTGCGAATAGCGCGATCCCACCACGTACGCTGGCGACCCGAAACCATCTTTGCGCTCGTCGTTGGAGCGCGACAGGTGGGATCCAGTGTGCACGCACGCGAGAGCGTGGTGGTGGTCGGTCGCCTCGACGAGAGGCTGAGGCAATTTTAGGAGGAGAATTCGTGAGATAGAGGGCTTGCAGGTGTCTACGACGTTGTGAAGTAGCCGAATCATGTTACGATCGATTCTTGCTACCTGAGGTGAGCTACTCCGAGTCGCCGTCGTGGAAGGTGCCTGTGAGGATCTTTTCTTCTTTCCCGAGTTCCTGGTTGCTGCCAGGTATGAATGCCCATGAAGGAGAATGTGTGAGAGGTGGCAACATGTCATACTTACTAGCAAGCGCACATCTCCTCTTGACGCACTTGCTCATCTTGGGGATGCTGACGGCACTGTTCTCCATCGCGCCCTTCTTCTGCGCCTTGAGCGCGCTGACATTCGGGGCGAAGCTGCGCTCGGGCTTCGCGAACACGCTCTGCTGCATGGGCAGATCGACTCAGCTCCTTCCTTTCTTCCTTCGCTGCAGAGAATAGACAAACACACCTTTGCGGAAGTGGCCGCAGAAGATTCGGCCGACGCGCTGCTGGCGGTGGTGCCCACGACGGGCGGCTGCACGAACGGGTTCTCGGACGCGCTCTCGCCGGTCGCGGCGCCCTGGAATGCGTTCCACGACGGCTGCAGCACCATCTCAACCGGTTTCTCTGCGTGGCGCGCACAGCCGTAGCAGAGTCAGGCGCAACTCGTATTTTGACGAGACAAAATGCACCTGTGCACGCGTGCGTACTAGCAAAGACCGCCTGGAGCCCGTGCAACGACTGCTGGAGGTGGCTCTTCTGGCCGAGCAAGTCGAGCCGCGTGCGCTTGGCATCATGGTCACGGTCCACGACGACGCGGCTCTCGGCACTGTACGTGTGCCGGTTCGGCAGCGGCGGCAGGAAGCTCGGCACGTGCGGCGGCAGGGCCTCGCGGCTGCCGAGTTTGCTCTGCTCGTGGATAGTGGAGCCCGCGAGGTCGCGCTTGCGCGCCGGGAACGCGGGGACGTCCCGCGGGAACGGTCGCTTGGCGCTCTCCAGCGCCTTGACGAGGTCCGCCAGTTCCACGGGCGCCGGCAGCTGAGTAATAGCAATGCACGAGTCACAGGTGTCATCCACTCTCTCTCTTTCTCTCTTTCTCTCTTCATCACTCCATGTTTCCTTCACCATATCTCCAAGCGCCTGCATGACGTCCGAGGCGCGCGGCTGCGTGCGTCCGGCGTGCTCTGCGATGTCCTTGGCGGCACCGCCCACGCGCTCGATGTCTGGAGATGATGAGATCAGATCTGAACCCTCATCTGCATCAGAAAGAGACGGTGACCGGCGATATCCGTACACTTGGCGAGTACTTCGACGAGCGCGTCGCCCGCCGAGCGCTGCAGCGCGTCGAAGCCCGCACCGCGCGCCACATGTGCTGCCGCCATGAGCCCCACGGAGCGCGCGAAGAGCTCGCCGCTGGCGGCCGCACCGTCGCCGCCGCCGAGCGCCACCGCCTCCGGCTTCTTCAGGCTGCGCATGCTGACGCTCGTACCGCTCGCGCTGTTGCTGGCGGTGGAAGTGGTGCCCGGCTTCTTCTTCGCGGCCACGGCGCTCGCAAAGGTCGACGAGCTTGGAGGCGGCGCCATTATTGATTAGTTTGTTGTGTTATGACTCGATAAAGTACGATAGCAACTTGGACTTTTGATAAACGACAGCTCTCAGTGTACAGAACCCGCCATCACGTTCCCTTCTTCTCAACTCGACTCGACATTATTCGTTCCGTTCCTCACAATGAGGCAGTCGAACGACACACCAGTGACTCGCTTAGCCAGCTATCGTGCGATGGCCAACCATGTGGCCATGTGGCACCGACCAACTTAATCGGAACAAGAGCAAAGCATAGTCATGCTGATTCAAGCCTCTCTTCACAGGAATATGTGCGTGCATGTGTCTTTCGCACCGCGACCTCGCTTCTCTCCGCCTACTCTCTTTCGTTCGTACCATGCAGGACCTCAGCACACCGAGGCGAGAGGCGTGGTTGTGCTATGATCGATCGGAAGCAACGAATGGCGACCTGGTGCTGTGGGTATCGGGTGCACATCTTGGCATTGCAATAACCGTTACGAGGAACCAAACTCGCTTCGCTTCACTCGGAAACACTGTATCATTATGCAGTAGGCAGTCAAAGCAAAGCGATCGCCATGGACACCAACTCCGCCGAGTTCAAAGCCGCGCTGCGGGACCACGCCAAGAGCCTTGGTGTGGACCCGGAGATCGACTCGCACTTGATGGCGCTCGTGGAGGAAGCGCTGCTGGCGGAGGTGCCGGACGGGTGGGAGCAGGGTGAGACCGAGGACGGCACGCTCTACTACTTCAACACCGAGACGGAGGAGAGCATCTGGGAGCACCCGCTCGACGCGCACTACCGAGAACTCATTCGGACCAAGAAACAGGAACACGCCACCACCGTCGACAATGACGACGACGACAAGTCTGGCGGTGATGCTACTCAAACGTCCAGCACCAAAGAAACTACAGAAGCATCAGCATCGACTCCGATCTCAAATGTCGAAGTCTACAGCTTCGACGAAGACAGCGACGAGGACGTCGTATCGATTACGAAAGCAAGTGCTACGACCGCGAAAGAGAGCGACAAGGCGTCGCGAATCGCGTCACTCTTCTCGCAGCCAGCATCCCTGTTGAACTCGTCGTCTGCAGCGACAACATCTGCAGATGGTGGTGGTGGTAGTGGTGGTAGTGGTGCACCATCCAGTGTTTCTTCGTCTTCTCAGTCTGTCCGTGGTCTCGGGAAGAGCGAGACAGGTAGTAGTAGTGGTGGTGGCGGCGGCGGCGGCGGGTTTGGTCGCGATCGATCCTGGCTCTTGGACTACGATGACGACGAAGTCGTTGGGTTCTCTTCGATTGCCAAAACCGCAGCAGGAGCGACGAAGTCTCTGTCGACTTCAGTGTCGTCGCTTGTGACGCAGCAGACTGTCAAGACCGAGAGCTTCGGAGGGCGAGACGACGAATCCTACACGGGCTTCAAGTCGTCCTTCGGCACTTCGTCCGTGAACAGCGGGTCCAGCCCGCGAAGCGGTACTGCGCACTCTCCTTCCTCAATCACTCCCGTAACAGCAGCAGCAGCATCGGCGACATCGCCAAGTCTTTCATTCTCATCACGAATGTACGGTACAAGCAGCTCTCCGACGGTATCAACGAGTGTGCTGGACATGAGTAACAGCAGCGGTGGCGGCGGTGGCGCGAGTTCGGGCGGATCCGGGACATCACCGCGTCGAGCCATCGGGTCCTCGATCAAGAATCAGTTCTTCCAGGAGATGCCATCGTCTGCTACCGCGACAATTGCGAACGGGAGCAGCGGCTTTGCTCGCGAGACTCCAATCTCGGGTGTCTCGCTTCCAGCAGACATCTCAAAGATCCAACAGCTCGAGAAGAAAGTGGGTGATCTGACGAAGCAGAACGAGCAGCTCGCCTCCGACCTGCAGAAGACTCGTCAGCAAGTGGAACAAGCTCAACTCGAGGCAAAGGAGAGCAACTACCTCAAGATGAAGGCGAACGAGAACAAAACCAAGCTGGCGGAGAAAGACGCGGACCTCAAGAAGCTTGCGCAAGATCACGCAGCTGCTGTCGCGAAGCTGCAGCTTGAGATCCAGCAGCTGAAAAGCGAGAGCGAGCGTCTCACCAAGAACCAACTTCAGCAGGCATCTGCTACAAACCAGGAGGTCATAGAGATGCAGCGAGGAGCGGCTGCAGCGATGGGCGAGAAAGCCGTGCTTCGAGGAGAGATCAGCGAGCTAGAGCGGAAGCTACGTGATATTCAGCAAGAGTCCGCCAAATACCAGAGTCAGAGTGTAGAGCTAGCAGCCAAAGTGACAGCGCTCGAGTCAACACTGGAGCGCGAGCGGCACGAGCACTCGAGTGAAGTTGGTGCCTTGCGCGACTCGTTCGACCAGCGGCGTAAGGACCACGACGAAGAACTCCGTCAGCGCCGAAAGGACCACAGCGTTGAGCTCGAGCAACTTCGTACTCAAATGGAATCGCTCAAGCGCGAGATGTTGGACAAGGAGCGGCGCAACGAGAGTGTGGGGGTCATCCAGGACACGCTCGATCGACAAACCAAGTTCGTCAAGGAGATGGAGGAGAAGAACAAGGATCTCCAGACCAAACTTGCTTTAGCTGAGGAAAAGGTAGCCGCTGCGATACGTGAAGCCAAGACACGTGAGCAAGAGTGCTCGGACACAATTGCGAAGCACCGCACAGCACTAACAGAGATGGACGCTAAAGAGAAGCATATCGGAGCTCTCAGTGAGAAACTAAGATTTCAAGTCG
>JAASFZ010000846.1:0-11430 GCA_023334075.1 Globisporangium nunn | reverse complement strand
AGAGAGAGAGAGAGAGAGAGAGAGAGAGAGAGAGTCTGCAGTTAACTGACTGACTGAAGTTGACACGAGTTCGGAAGGCGTAAGAGTTTGCTTGTTCTCTGGAGGTGACCCGGATATGTCAGCGATTCAGCTGAGATGGCTCTTTGATGCCTGTCTACAGGCTACAAAGCGCTACGAGCCGAGAAACGAGATCCAAGTCATGCGGGAGTACAATGCCCGCGCTCCTCGACGCATGATGCTTCTAGTTGGAAAACCTCAGCCACCCGCACACTCGAGAGTGGCACAGGTGTCTTGCAGACCAGAACACGCATACACGCACACGCAATCGATCGGTATCCCGCGTCTGAAGTAAAAGCCAGACATCATTTGTGTTCACTGGGATCCCCACGCTGGTCTTGGTCTTCAGGCAAGAGAAAGAGAAAGAGAGAGAAAAAGAGTTCTGCAGCACTACAAGAACCTCACAGAGCGTAGTCCCGATGCTTCAGTCGTGTCTTCGAGTCGTTCCGATGGTGCTGTATCTTGAGTTCGTCGACGATAATCAGATGCCGCAGATTTCGTAGATTCAAGTTGTCCTCACGTTGAATCTCGGGTGGTTCAACAATGCCAGCTTTATCTTGAAAGAAATATGCAAGAGTCGAATCGAATACACTCGGTGGATTCGAATCTTCCACCAGCTCCAAGCGTGTGCAGTGCATTGCATGCCCACGTGCTCTCCATCCATCCACCAGAGTAGCGATCACAAAGAAGAAGAGCCATATGAGGCTGTCGATCAAATCCTGTAGCTCATCGTTCCTCGCTTATGCATTCGCCTCGTTGATTCGCATGCCCTTGAGCTCGCGCAGATACTCCTCCGGCACACCCTGCCGTTGCAGCCTCCACAGCGTGTCCTGCCGCACCTTCTCGGCCAGGATGCTCTCGCGCGTGGCTTTCTTCCTCAGGAATTTGGCGTCGTCCTGCTCGAAGAGCTTGGCTTTCGTGCGCCGCGCTGCGTTGCCTTCGATCTGCTGGAGTAGCACCTGGCCGTGCTGCACCTCGCGCTCTCTCGCGGCTTGCGCGGCTGCGCGCTGGTGCTGGAACTCCTGCTCTACGTGCGCCTGCGCGATCGCGTCCATGTGTAGATCGAGCTGGCGCTCGTGGCGCTTCTGCTCCTCGTGGAACACCTCTTGCCGCTTGCGGTCGCGCAAGATTGTCTGCGCCAGCTCCTCCCTCGCCTCGCGGTCGCGCCGCTCCTTGGCGCGCATGTTCTTCTCGGCCTCTTCGCTGGCCTTCTTGGCGCGAAACTCGTCCTGCATCGCCCGCTTGTCTTGCGCTTTCTCCTGCTGCGCGCGCAGCTTGGCGATGCGCAGCTCCTTGGACTTGCGGATGCGCTGCTCCTCCTTCATCTTGGCTTCTTCTTCCGCCGCCTTCTTGCGCAAATACGCCGCGACGACCATCTCTTCCTGCTTCTCGCGCCGCAGTGCGTCCTCTTTCATGCACTGAATGCGCGTGTTTGTCTCCGCGACGGCGGCCATCATATCGCGCTTTCGCTCGTTCTGCTGCTCGACTTTTCGCTGCTCCTCGGCCTCGTACTGCTTGTACGTGTTGAGGATCTTTTGCGCCTCGATGGCTTTCGCCTCTTCGTCCCAGATCGCCTTCTTCTCTCGCTCCGCGATCTGCTCCTCGAGCATGTGGCGCGCTTCCAAGCGCTTCACGTGTGCTGCCGCCTCGCGCTCTTTGCGCACCTGCAGCTCCGTCACGCGCTCGCGCTCCATGATGGTGTCGTGCACCCGCTCGTACTTGGCCTCCATCTGCTCGCGGACCTTCTTGTGTTCCTGCAGCTCATCACAGAGTTTGTAGCCTGCCGCCTGCAGCGCGAGCGAGTTGATCCGCCGGATGGACGTCAGGTGCTGATGGCGCAGCACCTCTTCACCTGTCAGCAGCGCCTTCTTCTCGTTCTCCATCTCCATCTCCAGCGCCGACTGCTCGCGCCGCGCGCGCACTGCGAGCTCCTTCTCGAGCATCCGGCGCTTGCGCTCCTGGGATTCGTGCCGCGTCGCCGAGAGCTGCTGCTCGTGGTCCTGCTTGAGATGCTTGATGTCGTCGTCCGTCAAAATCACCGCTCGGCTCTGCAAAGGTGGTCAATCAGTTCGTTAGTATGGCGAAGAGGTGGCCCTATCGCACACTCGCAGCGCGTCGCGCTTGTGCACCTTGATCTGCTCGACCTCTGCGGCTTGTAGCTGCACTTTGGCACCGCCAGCAATGTCCTGGCCCGCCAAGCGGTTCGCGCTCGACCGCGCGCTCGCATGTCCACCGCTACCCGCGCGCTGCTGCTGTTGACGCTGCGTCGCCACCGTGCTGCGTGCTGCCATCGCAGAGCTCTAGCTTGTCGAGGTTGTCGAGGTTGTCAAGGTTGTCGAGGTTGTCGGCGTCTCTCGTAGCCATGTAGCCATGTTGGTCTATCAATAGTAAAAGTGCAGCTATTGATAGAACCGTTTCAGCGAGCCGTACTTTAGATGGCACGTCCGGTGCCTCGCAACCAGTCAATTCAGATCGAGACTCACATAACAAACACATCGGGCGGAGTGATGGCCGTGGGCAGCAAGCGCAAGCGGGCGGCGGCGGCGCGCACCGAGTGCGACAAGTTCGCGCACAAGAGCAGCGTGCTGCTGCAGCGCGAGGCCAAGAAGGTGCGCGCCTTCCACGTGCGCAAGGGCGTGCAGCAGCTCAAGCAGACACGCGCACAGCTCGAGCAGCGTCGCAGCGCCGACGGCGGCGCCGGCGATGGCGGTGCTGCCAAGCTCAGCGCAACGGTACAGCGTCTGGAACGCGAACACGCGGCACTCAAGTCGCTGGACTTGCGCGCGGTGGTGCAGCGCGCATTGCATAAGACGGGACTGCACAAGTGGCAGCAACAGCAGCGAAACGGCGTGGAGAGCGACGACTATGCGGGCAGCGACGACGAGAGCGATGGCATGCGCAGAGGCAGTGACGTCAGCGACGACGACGACGGATTCGACTCGGAGGAGTACGAGAATGCGCTCCGATCTGGTGCGAAGCAGCACCAAGAGGATGAGGACGACTCGGAGGATGAGAGCGATGATGAAGAGCAGAAAGAGGAGGATCGAGAGGCATCTGCTGCGGTGGCGACGACGCAAGCTCCAGACGAGAAGAAGCAGCAGCAAAAGAAAAAGGAGGAGGCTGACAACACCAAGAAGAAGAATAGCGCAGACGAGCAGCTGCAGAACACGCTCATCGACCGCATCCTCGCGCACAAGCAGATGAAGCCGCTGCTCGAGGCGATCGAGAAATGGTGCGCACGCTGTCTTCTTGGCTGTGACGCTGTATTCCCTACGTCATGCTATGCGCACGTGTGATAGTTGTCTAATAACTCTCTTGCTTGCATCATCCATGCCACAGGCTCGAGAATGCGGAGCGAGAAAAAGAGAAGAAGCTCCGCCGGCAAGAGAAGAAGGCGCTCAAGCGTGACCGCAACGAAGTCCTGATCGGCGGTCGTAGCGCGGCAGCGCCATCGTCGCTTTTCCTCGGCTCGCTCTCGGGACGTGGAGACGTCGACAGCCTCGGTGACGACAGCTACGGCGTGACGTCTTCCCACATGGCCGGCGCGGAGGACGACATCGCCGAGTTTCTCGGCGAGAAGAAGAAGAAGAATCGCGCGGGACAGAACGCGCGTCGCCAGAAGGCGATGCGTATGGAGGAAGCCGCGAAGCGCAGGCAGGATCGAGCGAACGGCGTTTTCCGGCCGTACACTGCTCGGAGAGACGACAGCTTGAGCAAGTACGGGTTGTCGGAGCGGCCGAAAAAGAAGTCTGCTTCAGAGGGCAAGGGTGCCAAGCGCAGCGGTGACAAGGATCCCAAGAAGCGAGCAGGCAAAGGCCGTGAGCGCGAGCGCGAACGCGGTGCGCCTGCGCCTCGTAACGCCTCCTCTGCTGGTCGCGGATCCGCGGCGGCAGCAAAGGTGGAGGTGGCGCATCCGTCGTGGATCGCCAAACAGGCGCTCAAGGAGAAGGAGAAGGCGTCCATCGGCGCGTTCAGCGGCAAGAAGATCACGTTCGACTGATGCGGTGGTAGTGAATGACTAACTGCGAGACAAGCAAAGCGCCAAGGAGCTTTTACTGCTGAACGAAACCTTCACATATCGCTCAGACTGTTCTCTCCTACTCGCTCGCTTTTTCTCTCTCTATCCGCGGAACATCTTGGCGACCTGATGCGCGAGACTCGTGTCGGACGGCGCGCACTGGCGGCGCAGCTCCGGGATCTCCTTCGTGATGATGTTCTCGATCGCGTCGACCTCGGACGCCTTGAGTTTCGGGAGCGACGCGAAGCCGAGCGTGTGCACCGAGACCTGGATCGCTGGCAGCACGCGCTTCCAGAGTGCCAGCACATACTCGTCACCCTCGGCCAGCTGGCGGCCGTACAGGCGTCGGAACTGGTCGCTCAACGCGTCCTCCGTGAGCAAGTCGCGCTCGAGCTGGCTCATCACGGTCGTGTTGTGCCAGAGAAAGCCGCCGGCCGCCAGCGCCGAGAGGACCGAGACGCCGGCGGCGAACTCGACCGGCGCGCCGCTGAAGACCGCGGACGCCGCGAGCGCGTTGCCGCCCACAAGCACCGAGGCCACGAGCGCCAGGCGGCGCCACTTCTCCTTGCTGTGGCGCGCGCGAATGTCCTCGAAGATGCGCGCGTGCATCTGCAGCAGGCGCGACGCGTCATAGAGGTTCGTGATGAGGTTGTCGACGCGGCGTTCGGGCGCGCGCACGACCTCGCTCACGACTTCCTCGCGCATGGCGTCGAGATCGCGCA
Organism: Globisporangium nunn; assembly: GCA_023334075.1. Classification (NCBI taxonomy): domain Eukaryota; phylum Oomycota; class Peronosporomycetes; order Pythiales; family Pythiaceae; genus Globisporangium; species Globisporangium nunn. The sequence continues at coordinate 6,633 of JAASFZ010000846.1, read as the reverse complement.
GCGATGCGCCAAGTCCGCTCTCGGTCTGGAGCTGCCCGGCGTCGTTCTGCTGCACGGGCACGCACATGGTGTAGATGCGCGGGAGGTCCTTGAGCGGGATGACCTTGCTGAGGTTCCAGCAGAGCGAGCCGTAGGCGCGCGCGAAGTCGTGGATCTTGCGGAACTGGTCAACCTTGTTGAGCACGATGTGGAGCTTGTGGTCCATGCCGACGAGCGAGCTCGTGAGCACCGAGAGCGTCTCGCCGGTCGTGCCGGGCTTGTCTGGGTCGAAGAAGAGCAAAATGACGTCCGCGCGCTCAGCGTACCAGCGCACGACCTCGTGGAACTCGTAGCCGCGGTCCGAGCTGTCGCCGCTGCCGCGGTACGGGAACGCCGAGGACGCCTTGGCAGTCGTCGCGCGCAGCGACGGCGGCACGCTGTAGTAGCTGTGCGCGTGCACGCTCTTGGGACTGTCGATCATGCCCGGGCTGTCCACAAGCATGAAGTTGGCGTCGATGCCGCTGCGCACCTTGAGCTGCGTGCGCTGCACGAGCGCCGGGCCGAAGGCGCGCAGCCCGGAGAAACCGAGGTCCGGGTCTCCCACGAGTGCGGGGCCATCCTGGTCCAGGTCCGTGGCGCCCGGCGCGATGATCGTGAAACCGTCGTCGGTCGGGGCCACGCCCGTGCTCTGCACCTCGCGGCGCAGCACGTAGTTGATGAACGTCGACTTACCGGACGAGTGGTTGCCCAGCAGGAAGACGAAGGGCAACGCCGGCAGCTTCTCCTCCTTGTGGCGCCGGTCCAGCGGCCCCAGCAAGCGCTCGTTCAGCGGCAGCAGCACCTGCGCCTCGAGCGCCGACGTGCGCCGCATGAGCGCGAGCCACTTCTCGTCCTCCAGCGCGCGCGAGGGCGATCGCGGCGCAAGCACCGTCGAGAGCCGGCGGCTCGGCACCGACGCCGTCGGCGCGAGCATCGTCCTGAAGCGCGGCCGCAGCAGCAGCAGCTGCGACGCCGGCAGCCCACGGCGCCCGGCGCCCGCCACCACTCGCGCAGTTGCCATCTTGGGGGTCTTTTTGGCGAATGTGTAACTTTTTTTCTGTCACCCGCGTTTTTTTAGACCAGCGTCGTGCTCAAATTAAGACTGGCCCTGTTCAGATTGCCAGCTGGCCAATTCAGATTCCGTATACTGAATGCTGTGCGAACGTTCTTGAGAAAGGCACATTGTACTGCTTTTGTTTTTCCTTCCTTTTCTTTTGGCGATTTTTCCTCTGGTTGCGCAGTCGCCGATCATCCGCATACTGAAACCAAGTGAGCTCAATCGCTGCTGCTGCAACGCAGGCTGTCATTCACGAAGTCGCCGCCTTGCACGCACGTCGACCGCGCTCACATCGCCGGCTGCTGCTTCTTCCGACCGACCGACCGACCGCACGTAGCACGCACACCCATCATGGAGCTCAAGCAGTTGCTCGCCAAACTTTCGGCGCGCGAGCACTTGAGCGACGCGGAGGCGACGTTCGCCATCAAGCTGCTGGCGTCCGAGGAGGCGGCCGCCAACCCCGTGGGCGTCGGCGTGCTGCTCGCGCTGCTGGCCGCCAAGGGCGAGACGGCCTCCGAGGTCGCTGCGTTCGCGCGTCACATGCGCGCGCAGTCGGTTCCGGTCTTCCTCGAGGTGTGTGGGTGTGTGTGGATATGGTGCATTTTGTTAGTATGGAAGTTTGTATACTCACAAACGACGACCACGACCAGGCGAACCAGCCGACGCTCGACATCGTCGGCACGGGCGGCGACGGCGCCAACACGGTGAACCTCTCAACCGCCGCCGCGGTGCTCGCCGCTGCGTGCGGCGCGCACGTGGCCAAGCACGGCAACCGCTCGGTGTCGAGCCGCTCCGGCTCGGCGGACGTGCTCGAGGAGCTCGGCGTGCCGATGCTGCAGCCGAGCGCCATCGCGCCGTGCCTGCGCGAGGCCCGCATCGCGTTCATGTACGCGCCGCACTTCCACCCGGCGATGCGCTTCGTGTCGCCGATCCGCAAGGCGATCGGCATCCGCAGCGTCTTCAATGTGCTCGGACCGCTGCTCAACCCGGCGGGCTGCAAGCGCGTCGTCATCGGCGTCTACAAGCCCGAGCTGCTGCCGGTCTTCGGCGAGGTCTTCGTGGCGCTCGGCATCGAGCACGGGCTCGTGGTGCACTGCGCCGGGCTCGACGAGCTCAACTCGATCGGCGCCGCGGACGTTGTCGAGGTGAAGCTCGGCGAGCCGCTGCGGCGCTACGAGCTCCGCCCCGAGGAAGTCGGTATCCCGGCGAGCACTCTTGAGGACCTCCGGGGCGGCGACGCGGCCGAGAACGCGGCCATCCTGCGCTCCGTGTTCTCGGGCGGCGCGGCCAGCGACAACGCCGTGGGCAACACCATCGCGTACAACGCCGGCGCCGGGCTGTACGTCTACGGGCTCGCGGACAGCATCAAGCACGGCTACGAGATCGCGCGCGCCAAGCTTGCGTCCGGCGACGCGCTCGCGACGCTCGACAAGTGGGCGCAGACGGCGCAGAAGCTCCACAAGGCTTCTGCGGCGTGACTCGTAAGCGAGTAAGAACAGAGCAGAGCACACACAGGCCAGAGTGCGTGGAAATGGGGGATACGATCCGTCCAATATATGTCTTCCGATGCAAGGACACACAGCGCGGACATTGTCAGCTGCCCTCGTTCGGCTCTCTGCGGTCGCCATCGCGAACGATCGCTGCTCGGCATGTGCTCTTCGATCTTTTTATTTGCGCGCCACAGGACGCCTTGATCGCTCATGGGCGGTAGCAGTTCCACCGCCGCCGCCACCGCCACCGACCTCACGCTGCTTGACGTTGTCCGCGCGCGCGAGTGGCTCTTGATCGATCTCCAGAATCGCTACCGCATCGAGCAGAATGGGGAGGTCGGATCGATGCAGTTGCACTTGCTCCAGGCGTTCGAGCGCTTCGACGTGGTGCGCGCAACCGTCCTGACGCGGAGACCAAAACCGCTTCGCTAGTGCTCACGATGTCCCCTGCCTACCAACCCAAAGCAGACAGCGAAAGGGACCGTGCCACTCGAAGCCGCGTTCGTGATCGCACACGACCTGGCGCTCGACATCAAGTGGACACACGAGCAGATCGAGCGCTTCTTGGGGCTGTTCAAGAGGTTGGAGAAGGACGACGACGCGGACGCCGACAACTTGTCTTTCAGCTACCGTCTCTTTCTCAGCTTCCTGTTCTTCCCGATCGAGCAAGAGCCATCGAAGCTCAGAATCAAGGAGAGCGTATCGTCGTCAGCGGGGAGATTTGCCGTGCATCCGAGCGAGTTCGTGCTCGGCGCGTTCACTCTGATCAACGAGAGCGATGCATCGGAGCGCGGAGTACCAGCGACAACGAAGAAACTGGTACTCGCCGCAAGATCGAGTGACGACGACGACGACGACGATGCTATCACGGAGCTGCGCGAAGAAGTGAACAACTTGCGGCTCTTCTCGCACCCAAACGTCACCCGATACTACGCAACTCTCCGATCCAGGAACGCGCTCTACCTCGTCGAGGAGAGCCATCCGAGCTGCTCGCTCATGACGATCTTAAAGTCGTTCGGGGCGATGAAAGAACCCACAATCCGAAGGTACTTGCTGCAGATGCTCCAAGCACTGCAGTACCTTCACGAGCGGGACATCTCACACGGGTACGATAGCAAGACGATCGCTATGTCTTTTAGATGCTAACACTCGGAGTGCTTTCCAGGAGTTTGAGCACACAAACAGTCAGCATCGATAGCTACGGTCTCCTAAAGCTCTGCGAGTTCGGCATCGGCAAGCAGCTGAAGAAGCTTTTGTCACAGCCTGGGCTTCCGCAGGGCGATGAAGAGCAGGAATGGACGATCAAGTTCCCTGTGAGTACATCAGCGCTCGGTCGATAGTGCTTCGCAGCAGAGCAACAACATCAAGTCTGACGATCTTTTGTGCAGTCTCCGGAGTCCTCGAGAGACCACGGGGGAGTAGGAGGGAAGAAGAGCGACATTTGGAGTGTCGGAATCCTGGTTCTACAGATGGCGAACGGGTTCAAACGCGACAGTATTGGCGATCCGCTTTCGCCGCTTCCAAGCAGCAGATACGGACAACCAAAGAGCAGCCCGCAGAAGCGATCAGCGACACTGCCTCGCACCGCTTCTCCACAAAAGAAACTCGAATCCGAGTCCATTGTACTGCCTACGCTGCCTCACACGGCGTCGAAGTCGCTGCGGACACTCGTGCGGGCATGTTTGCAGCCGAACCCGCGCAAGCGAGCAACTGCTGAACAGCTCACCACATTGGACTTCTTCCAGGTCGATGCGGCTCAAGCGACGAACGAGATGCTGCGCACAGTGTGCACAGACCTCGATGCGTCCATGCGGCGCCTCATTTCTTCGTCCTCTTCAGGACACTCACCGAGTGAAAGGCACAGATCGTCTGGCAGTGGGAACAGCAACTCGATTCGCACGGTTCCAGCACGGTCGGGATCAGCGTTTGCGTCGTCACCAGTGTACACTGCTGCGCACACGAAAGCTAGAGCTTCATCAGCTGCACGCAACAACAGCAAGTGGTAGTTTGCTCTCTCACACATACACTCTTTACGGCCCGATGAGCTCGTTGATCTTGGAAGAGTTGGCTCGGATCGCTGAGATGATATCCTTCGCTTGGCGAGTGAGCTCTGGGTTTAGCAGCGGGCTGCCGCAAGACACCTTGGGGCCCGCTGCAGCCTTGGACTTCTTGTGTTTGAGCGACGGGGATACCGCCTTCGAAATCGGTTTCCTTGCGATGGACTTGGTCGTTGCAGTCTTCATTGGCGACGGAGATGCCATCGCAGGTGCTACATGGGGCGTAAAGGCTGGCACGGAGGCGGACGCGCCAAGGCGTTTACTCGGACTTGTCGAGTGCTGGTCACTTGCATCGTCTGTGGCATACGCTGGAAGATCTCCGCACGATGCTGTCACCGTCTCGGACGCGAGGTGGCGCTGGAGCGTCTCCTTGATGTACTCGCGCATGTTGGCCTTCTTCGCTCCCGTGGGGTAGAACAGCTTGACATCGGCCTCCCTGTCGATCGTGTTGAGCGAGAGTTTGACGCCACCTGTCGCGTCGCCGATTTGCTCCGACGCCTGCAGCTGAGAGGCTGACGAGTGGAACACACCGGTGTGGCTCAGGTCCGGGATCTCGAGCGGCACGAGCAGCAGGCGCACGGACTCGAGCAGCTCCTCGAGTCGCTCGGCTTCGGACGCGTTGTCGCCGCTCGCGTCCATTTTTCGCGAAGGGCTGGGGATGCTTCCAGCAGCTTCATGCGCGGCGATCTGAGCGCGAGTCTGCGAGAGTAGACGCCGCGATTGCAATGAGAGCACGTCGAGATACGGGGCCGGTGGCTGTGGGCCGCGCGGCACGCGCAGAGGGGCCGAGTGGCTCTGCCAAAGCTGGTCTCTAACAGGCGCTCTCGCGGACTCTGGGCAGGTAGGTTCGCTCGCAGGGCCGTCGAGTGCGGCGGCCTCCATCATGAAGCTACTAGTCGCTTCGTGATCCCTTTGATAGATAGACAGGACTCGATTGAAAATAGGCTCCGAGCATGTGCATGAGGTCGAGCACCAATTGGGCTTGGCTGTGCTCTGGGAGGAGCTGGCTGACTGGAGGTCTCGAGCTCTGATAGCTCCAAGTGCTCTGACGGGTGTCCCGAGAGCTTCAAGAGCTCCAAGCAAGCGTTCTGACGAGTGCTTCGAGAGCTCCGAGTTGAGGCAAAGCTTCGTGGCAAAAGGTGCGACTTGCGCTTCAGGAAGGGCAAATCGCAATAGTGAAAAAAGAGCACGAAAGTATGTATGCTTACGCAAGGTGCGCATAGACGGAGCAGCATATTATCCCATAATACGATGACCTGAATCGTCTTCGTGGGCTGTCGAAACAGCTCCAATAGTTCTTTTTATGACCTCCAGTAGGGATGATTCCGCATGCTTGTCAAACCAGCGACGTGCGCCATCCCCAGTTCTCAGCATCGCCTCCGATGCAAGTCACACATGGAGGAGGAGCATCGATCCCGCTCACTCACTTGAGCTTCCGCTGGTCCGCACCCACAGCCCCAGCTCCCAGCAGCACTCGATCCCGACCGACGAGATGCTGAGCGCGGCGCAGCTTCAGCAAGCGGCGGCAGCGCCCTCCGGAAGCGCGCTCGCAACTGCCGCGGCGCTCGCGGTCGCGGGACTCGTCGTGCTGCGCTGGACGCGCCGCCCGAGAGCTGTCGAGTACGCCAAGGCCGCCGGGACGCTCCCGGTGCTCGGCAACACGCTGGACGCCGCCGTGTACCAGGTAGACCGCATCTACGACTGGCTCACGGAGCAGAGCGAGGCGCTCGGGCCGTGGGCGCTGCGGATCCTCGGCGACCCGCCGAATGTGATCGTCACGAGCCCGGAGCTCATTGAGGACATCACCAAGACGCAGTTCGAGCTCTTCCAGCGCGGCGACCAGGATACGGACTGCATGAAGGAGTTCTTTGGCAAGGGCATCCTCGCGTCCGACGGCGATGCCTGGTACTTCCACCGCAAGACCGCGAGCAGCATGTTCTCGCACCAGATGATGCGCGACGTCATGTACACGGCAGTGCGCGACAAGTCGCAGACGATGTACGACGTGTTT
>JAASFZ010000845.1:0-11432 GCA_023334075.1 Globisporangium nunn | reverse complement strand
TCTCTCTCTCTCTCTCTCTCTCTCTCTCTCTCTCTCTCTCGCATGCGCTAACTACTGCGTCATTCGGGGATCTTGTCTCTCTAGAACTGACGTACCTTCTCGAGGCGCTCGCGCAGCAGCTGCGTCGACGAGGTGGTGGAAGTGTTTGCTCCGCCGCTGCTCGGTCTGTCTCCTGGTGCGCCAGTAATGCTCGAGCGCACCGCCGCTGATGCAGACGCTCGGTTCGCGGCGAACTCATTGAACGAAGTGAAGCTCGAGCGAACGCGCGAAGGAGCCTCGAACGACGAAGTCACCGCCCCGACTCGCGTGCTCGCAGCAGACGCCGTCGATCCGCCTTCAAACAGTCGGCGAGTGACCGAGTCAGTTCCGGCGGCGGCAGTCCCAGCATGCGCTGCAGAGGGAACCGAGCCATTCCCGATGCGAGACGTCGCCACCGCAGGCTGCTGCTGTTGCGAGTGCGGATGCGCGCTCGAAAGACCCATGCCAGCCAGCAGCTCGCGCACTGGCGATGGCATCGGGAGATCGGTGAGTGACGCCTCGAAGCTCCGGCGACGCGTTTTGAGCAGACTCTCGCCGATGATGCGCAGCGCCGACTGCATGTTGTCGTTCGCGATCTGGACCGCGAAGAGGTCTGTCTGCGGCAGTGTCGAGAAGAACGAGTGCATCTGCATGAGCACGCCGAAGATGTCGATGCCTTCGAATGGGTTCAGCGCACTCGCCTGCGCGTTCGAGATCTGGAGGAGCAGGCGCCCGACCAGCTGGTCCAGCGAGTCCGCCTTCATCAGGTGGTTGAACGCGTCCCGCGCGTTGTAGTCGCCAACATCGTTCCGCACGATCCGCTGTAGCAAGTTGATCACCGACGGGTACACCTCGCCAGCCTTGACGTGCTCTGTCACGCCGCGCAGCGCCTTCACAAGCGCTTTGAAGAGCAGCAAAAAGCGGCGCTTCTCGGGCGCCAGCGACGCCATGTTCAGCGACGCGGTGCTCGACCGCGACGCGAACTCCTCCATCCTCGGGTCGAGCATCTTCGAGCAGATCTCGAGGATAATACGCTCGACGGCGTACCGCTGGATGTTGTCCGTCGCTTCGCTGTGCAGCAGCAGGTTCAAAATCGGCAGGCTCAGCGACAGCACGTGGATCGACAGCGGCTTCTTCGACTCGACCGAGCAGAAACTGCCGTGAATCAGGTCGCACAGCTTGATGAAGATGTCGTTCACGTAGTAGCGCAGAAACTCGAGCTCTGATTCACCCGACGGGCGGTCGATAATCGCGTACAGTCCCTTCAGCGCGTCGATGCCCTCGGCGTAGCACGGCGAGCTCTCGTCCACGATGTCCTTCGTGTCGGTCATTAAACAGTCGATCGGACGCAGTAGCAGCGCCTCGATCGTGTCCTGCGCGTCGTCGTGCCCTTCATCCTGGATGCTCAGACCCGTCATGTCCGCATCCTCATCGTCCTGCAGCGTTCGAGGCGTGTAGGATGGAGCTGTGGGAGCTGCGAGGCCACTGCCGTACGGCTTCGCAGCTGGCGGCGCAAAACTACTTGCAGGCGCAGGCATTCGAGGGGGTGTGATCGCAGTGCGGGTAGGCTGTTGAGCAGCCGGAGACTGAGGAATCGCACCTCCAAACCCGAACGAGGATTGTTGTTGCTGCTGCTGCCCTGGTGCTGGTGGTGGCGATGACGCGCCGCTTTCTTGCATACTGCCAGGCGGGAGGTGCTTGATGCGCATGTTGAGCAGATCCATGCCTTGCTGCGACGTCACGCCGGTGAAACGGAAGAACTTGTCCAGATTGCCGTCCGTGCGGGTGTATACGGCCACGAGCGCGTTGAGCGCGCTTTCGCGCAGTTCCTTCTCATGCGCGGTTGCGTATTTGCCGATCTCCTTCACACACTTCTTCCCGAGCACATGAAACCCGAACGTCGCGACGATGTACTCGACTAGGTCGATGCACTCGCAGCGGCTCTTCATGTTCTTGCACGCGTTGAAGCACTCCACGAGGTAGTTCACGTACTTTTCGCGGCTGTACACATCGGCGACCAGCTTCATGATGTCACGGAAGCGCACACGGAAGCGCGGCTTCGACTGACCACTCTCCTGCAGCAAGTACGGGAGGAAGATCGCGGCCTCGACGTCGTCGAGCTGATACGCCATGCCCTTCAGCACTTCAAAGAGCTTCACAAGGAAGTCGAGGAGCTTCGCGAGCGCCTGCACGTTGTTGTCGACAATGCGCAGCGAGCACCACTTGAGGATCAGATCCAGCGCCGCCACGCACTCGTGCGGCTGACTCGACGCGCACGTCATCAGGTCCGTGATCGCAGCCATCATGCCTTTTTCGAGCGTCGGCGCGAACAGCTTCGCGTGCAGCTCAGGCGACAGGAACGGCCTCCACTCGGCCTCAATCTCCGCCTTGCGGCTGTTCATCTCGCTCACCGACGTGGTCTCGAAGACCCACTTGTTAGACTGGCCGCGCACCAGGCGCGCGTTCTTGGAGGTATTCATCTTCAGCAACGCTGTCGACGACCCCGCGTCGCTTCCATCCTCGGATCCTGCTTCCGACATCGCGACATCTCCAGCTCGGAACGATCCGGGGCGTGACAAAAGTGATCGGGCGGCTCCTGGCCGCGCGGACACCGAGCCGGCCTTCGCCAGTCGGGAGGCTCCAAGGCCAGTTCGCGTCGGCGTCTCAGGCACCGTCGGTGTCTCCGCCGCTGCAGCTGGAGGAGGTGCCACCGCTGTCGCAGCAGGAGCGGTGGGGGCGAGCGTGGTATCGCCGATCGACTCGCACACCTTCTGGATGAGCGGGCGGAGCGTACGCATCTGTGCGGGTTTGATGTCGCGGCAGCCGGTCGTCAAGACCGTGTCCTGGCCAACGGATCGGATGACCTCGGCAAGCACCAACTGCGCCTTCTCTCGCGCCTCTGACGACTTGTCCATCAGACACTGCACCGTCGGCCCCACTAAGCAGCTGAGATCCAACTTGTCGCAGCTCTTCAAGTGCTCGGCTGCCCAGCCGAGCAGCTCAGCGCGCCCGACCGGGTTCAGCAGCCCCTCGCTGACAGGAGACAGCAGACTCTCCATGCACGCCTGAGACGTCGCGTTGTGGTGGCGCACCCACTTGTGCAGCGCCTCGACGGCTGCGCTCTGCATCGTCTTCTTGTTGTCCGCGACCCCGCTCACGAGACTCGCGCCGAGGAACTTGGACATCTTGCTGATGTCCGGCCCGACGCAGGACGCGACGACGCCGATCACTTGCGCCGCCTTCACCTTCAGGTTGGCGTTCGAGTCGTTCAGACGCGCTTTCAGTGCCTTGAGTACCTCCTGCACGGCCTTGGTGAACTCGATCGCGCCGCCAGACGCCTCGCAGATACTCTGCACCGCGTCCATTGCCGCCGCACGCTTCTTCCATGCCGCCATGTCCTCCTCGCACTTCATGTCCGCGAACAGCTCCTTCGTGAGCTGGCTGCTGATGTCCACGCGCCCAAACAGAGCGCCTGGGTCGACGGCTGTTGGCTTCGCGGAGCCGCCGTCCTCATCGCCCTTCACCTGTCGCTTCACAGACGCCATCGCGGTCGCCGGGTCGAAGCCTGTCTTCTTGAATTCAGCCTCCACGAGGGACGCGAGCGCAGGCTTCCAGCTGTCGAGGCTCAGAATTGGCATCAACGCCGGACCCAGCTGCGCGTACATTGCTGCCAGCACGGCGATCGCGCTCGTGCGCACCTTCGGATTCGACGATTCGAGCCCCTGCGCGCCTTTCACGAACTCGATCAGCGCGCGCGGACTGCACACTGCGATGCCAAAGTCCTTCACACAGTCCGCAAGCACCACAAGCGCCTCGATGTGCGCGAGCGGTGCCTTGACGCTCGGCATGCAGTTCACAAGGCAGCCGAGAACGTACGCCGGGCCGACGACCTCACAGAGCTGGAGGAGCATCGAACGGATTGCCTCGGCGGCCTTGCGGTCGCTGAGCTTCTCGGCCGCGCTCGGCACCACGAGGCACACGACACCACGCGGGAACTTGCTCGCGCAGCACTCGGCGAACGTCCCGACCGCCTGGAACGCGCTCTTCAGCACGTTGACGTTGCTGTCCTTGAAGTCCTTCACTTGTTTCGACAGGAAGACCGTCAGCGCCTCGATCGCGCGCATGTTCATCAAGCTGCTGTTCGCTCGCGTGAAGCTCTCGAGCTGCTCGATCGCGGTCTTGCGCTCCATCCACTTGGCGCTCGCAAACCCGTCCTTGATCTCGTCCCAGTCGTCGATATTCATCTCCACGAGAACGTCCTCCGCTTCCTCTGGCGCAACGGAAACCGCCATCGGAGTAAAGTCCCCACCTCCAGCGGATGAACCTCCACCGCCGCCCGTCGCGCCAGCGCCAGGTTTCCTAGCACCAACTGGTTTGGTAGCAGCTTCCGTCGTGCCACTCGCGGCTGCAAGGCGGGACGGTGGGCCTCGCGCTGCCGCTGGTTTCTTCACGCCGCCAACGCGTGCGGCAGTAGCAGAAGTGGGCCCAGATGCGTCGACATCCATGATGGCATCAGGCACAGACGGCTTCTTGGCAGCTGCCGGAGCAGCAGCAGTCTTCGCCGCCGCCGCACCAGTAGAAGAAGCGCTGGCTTTCGTACCGACACTCTGTTGGATCGTCTTGAAGGAACGCGGGTTCTTGCGAGCGATATCGTCCACCATGTTCTGCAACCACTCGGCGATCTGGTCGCTCGCCTTGAGCATCGCGATGAGCGAGTCTATCCCCGCCTTGCGCACCGTCGGGTCCGTGTCGTCCATCGCGGCCGCGAAGAAGCCGGCGAACTCGAGCATGAGGCTCTTGTCCGCCACGTTCACCAGCTTCTTCTCGACCGCGCGACCCACGAACGCGAGCGTCTGCACGCGCGCCTGCGGCGCCTTGTTCTTCGAGGCGTCCAGCGCCGCCTTGAGCTCCTCCATCATCATGTCAATCGTCATCGCGTGCTGCAGGAACAGGTCAAGTGCAGCGTTCGTCGCATTGAGGATCACCGACTTCTTGTCCGAGAGCTTGCGCAGCAGCTCCGGGAACATCGTGCGCGCGTACGGCGTGAAGTTTCTACGCAGTCCGTCCGCCAGCGCCCCGAGCACCTCGACCGCCTTCGCCACGATATTGACGTTCGCATCGTTCACCAGCAGCTTGAGTGTGCTCACGAGCTCGTAGTAGTCGCCGTTCGCGAGCTTCGGCACGGGACCGATCGCGTCCAGCACGATCTTCAGCGCCTCCACCTTCTCACTCCACTTGGGCAGCGCCAGTTTTGCCTTGAACTCGGTCTTCGGGAGCTTCGCGAGCAGGTCGACCGTCTCCGCGAACTCCCGCGGGTCGAACGCAGCAGCGGCGGATGCTGCAGACGTCGCGCTCGCCGACGCCGTGCCGCTGCCTTTCGGAGCAGCACCGGTCGGCCGCTTCGCGCCACGCACGAACCGCGTCGGCGCTGCTTGACCTACGACAAGGTCCTTCGTCAGCGCCTCGTACTCGGTCTTCTGCGCCGGCCGCAGGTTCGCCACGATGTCCTGCACGAGCGCCGGTCCCGTCCAGCGGTGGATCTCGGCGATAATGTTGAGCGCGACCGGCCGGACGCCATTCACTGTCGATTCGCAGAGCGCCGGCAGCGCTGCCTTCACGGCCGGAAGCGGCACGACGCGTGGTCCGAACGCCCGCAGCGCGTCCAGGAGGTTCGCGCAGCACGCGGGCGGCACCTTGGGCTTCTTGTTCTTTGTGCCCTCGAGCAGCGCGCTCACTGTGTCCTCCGCGGCGCCCGCTTCGATGAACGCGACCACCACCTCCTCACAGATCTTCACGACGCCCGGGCGACTCGAGAAACCCTTGTCCGTGAGCTTGCTCATCACGCTTGGCACAATGTTCTTTTGGAACGGCTCACCGTGCACGGCGTACGCGAGTACCGCCTGCACACCGGCTTCCATCGCGCTCGCGTTCGCGTCGTCGCACATCTTGGCGAAGAACTCGACGAATGGTGCGACGTCCTCACGGCGCTCACAGCGCGCCTTCACGTGTTCAAACCCCTCTTTGCGCAGCTTCCAGTTCTTGTCCGTGAGCTTCGCCACCACCTCGTCCACTGACAGCTCCGTGTCGTCTGCAGCGGCACAAGCGCTGCCGCTGTCGACGCTCATTGCCACGGGCGCGGCAGCTGCGACTGCTGCGGGCGGTGGAATTGCTTCTGATGCTGCTGCTGCTGCTACTGATGATGATGATGATGGAAGAGGAGGAGCAGTCGCCTTACGCTGCGCAGGGATCGGCGGAGAGTTAACTACGGTCTTCCTCGCTGCGGGGATCGGCGGCGAGTTGGTCATGCGGCCGTACGTCGGCGCCGGCATGGGGGTGTCTTCTGCGTCGCCGTCGCCGTCGCCGTTCTCATACGCGACGGTCGACGCGATCGACCGCGAGATGCTCAGCAGCATCGCTGTGTCCTCACCCGCGCACAGCGGACATTTGCAGCTCATATTGCGCTGGCACGCGACCGCCGACGACGCGGAAGGCGCCGCGGGAGCTGCCACTCGAGCGGCGACTGCCACGGGTGCAGGCGGTGGCGGCGGCAGTGGAGGCGCGCTCTCCTCCATCACGACATCCTCCGGCGCCTCGTCTACTGCCGGTGGCGGTGCGACAGGCGCGCGCTGTGCCATCGGCTGCCGCGTAGTTGGCAGCGCCGACTTGCGCGGCGGCCGCGACGCCGGAAGCGCCGACCTGCGCGGCGCCGCTGCTGCTGGCGCGGCTGCTGCTGCGGTAGCGGCTGGCGGTGGGGAGTTGGCAACCGCCACTGGCGCCTTGCGCATCGCCGGCAGCGGCGGCGAGTTGGTCACACGGGCGGCGGGCGGCGGCGGCGGCGCGTCGGCCTCGTCGCCGTCTTCGCTCTCGTAGGCGACAGTCGACGCGATGGCGCGGGAGATGCTCAGCAGCGCCGCCGTGTCTTCGCCCGCGCACAGCGAGCACGTGCAGCTCATGTTGCGCAGGCAGACGTCCGCCATGGCTGCTGGCTGCTGGGCTGCTGCAAGTTTTCTCAACCGGATAAATGAATGCTGGGCTTCTTTCGCTCCAGTTCGCACCGATGGACTTGCGCCATACAAACTGCCATAGAAAGAGAAAGCCGAACGCGGCATTCAAATAAAACGCGCGAAAAGGACTTTTTGCCTTGAATGACAGCGAGTCTGCGGGCATGGCTCGCGCTCTACGCGGCGCCCGGCGGCGGCGACTGCGCCGCGCTGCTGATGCTGCTGCGCCGCGCGTGCGTACTGGCGCGCCGTGCTTAGCGTACTGTGCCGCGGTGGCTCGGAGCTGAACATCTATACTGGCAGATTCCCTGCGGCTGAGGACGCCACGGACTGGCGCGCGGTCGTGCGGACGCTCGAGCAGTTCTACGAGGTGGGTGCGCGAGCGTCGCACGTGGCGTCGGAGATGCCAGCCAATGGACGGCGCTTTTGACGCTTTTGGACACGTTGCAGATGCCGCTCGGCATCAATGTGGCCACGCTGCGTGCGGAAGCGCCGGCGCAGCTGCTCGAGTGGGCGCTCGGCGCCGTGGTGCAGAGTGCGCACAAGGCGGCGTTCGTGCGCGACATCCGCACGCTGAGCGACGCAGTGCAGGCGGATCTCATGGCGGCCATCGAGCGCGTGCTGGCGCTGCAGCAACAGCAGCAGCAGGAGGCGACTGGCGCGACACAGAACGCTCACAGCGCAGAACAGCAGCACTCCGCGAGTCCGACGTCGAAATCGCCACTGCGTCTGTCGACGGCTGCCGAGCTCGAGCGCACGAAGCGCGAGAACGAGTTTGTCAAAGAAGAGAACGTAGGTGTCGAGAATGTCAAGGATGGCGCTGATGAACAGAAACAGCGTCCTGATTATGCGGGCGGCGCGTGCAGGTCCGAGTAACCCGAGAGCTCCAGGAGACCGTCAGTAAGCTGCAGGAAGCGGCGGCCGAGAACAGTGCGCTCGCGGACACGATTCGGGAGCTCAAGCTGCAGTTCGAGGTGGACGCGCTGCGCCGCGAGCGCTCCGTACGCGCTTGCTTCGACGAGCGTGTGCGCGTCCTGGAGCACGACCTCGCGGCCGCGACCGCCGCGCTGCAGACGCAAGCTGCTCTCGCGCGCGAGGCATCGGAGTTGCGCGACGAGGTGGATCTGCTGCGGCCAGCAGCGGCGAAGCTCGCCAAGGCGGAGGGTGCCGTGCTCAAGTACAGGGAGAAACTCGAGGAGCTGGCGTGCGCGAGGGAGAAGCTGCGCGTGCGTCGCCCCTGCGCGGCTTGTGCTAAGTACGAGTTTCGATTTGCCAATCGTGCTATATTATGCTGTCCTGCGAGGTGTTCAGCGGATCGAAGGCTCGCACGCCGAGCTCGTCGCGAAGAACCTGTCGCTGGAGGCGCAGGTGACGAAAGCGGCGGCGCTGCACAGGAAGCTCGCGGAAGCGAAAGACGCCAACACCGCAGTGGTGAGAGAGTTTACTACTGCTGAACCTGATGCGGGCTGTTAACGGGAGTGCTCGATTGCCAACGATCGTCAGGAGTTCCGTGTGTCGGAGCTGCAAGCGCAGCTCTCGCGCCAAGAGAGTGAGCTGCAACGTGCGCGCAGCGAGCGGGAGGCGGCCCAGCGTTCCCTTCTCGAAGCGAATGCGCTCAACGCACAGCTGCAGGAAGCGGTCGGCGAGCAGCTCAAGCCCGGCGCTCTTGCGATCTCCGATCCAGCGGATGCGCTCGCCGGAGGCATCAGCGAGTTCAATCCAGAACTGATGCAGAATCTAACGCGTCTCGAGTACGAGAACGAAGAGCTGCGGAGGCGAGTGGACGGAGCAACCGCAGAGCGGATCGACGCGCTGCTGGATGAGGTCAGCGACCTGCATCGGCTAAAAGCGTCGTTTGAGGCGCGGTACTTCGACACCGAGCAGCAGCTCCAGCAGAAATGCGGGGAGCTCGATGAAGCGCGTCAGCGCATTACGATAGTAGAAGAGGCTCTGGAATCACTTGAGAGTCATGTCGAGAGACTCAAGTGTGAGGCGAGTGATGATGCGTGCGTCATCAAGTCGCTTCGTCGGCACCTTGCTGAGCTGCTCGAGCACAGTTTGGCGCTCGAAGAGGATGTGCGCTCGCATGAAACGGAACGGCGAACTGCTGCAGATGAGCGACGTCGCCTCGAAGAGTGTGTTCTCCAGCTCGAATCGAGAAGCTCCGAGCAAGCAGCCGTACTCTTGGCTCGAAATGCTGAAATCGATGCGCTTCGAGAAGGCGCCGAGCAACTGAGCATACGAGTGAAGGAGATGGAAAGCATGAGTGAGGAACTGGACAACTGCAAGCAGATACTGGAAACGCGTGTCCAAGCGCTGGAGAGCGAGAAAGCTAACTTGGTGGCTTGCAAGAACGACCTCGAAGTGCGTGAATCAGCGCTGGTTAAGGCGATGGCGGCGGTGGAAGCGGAGGCGGAGAGTCGAGCGAGCGAGGTGGCAGCGCTCTCGTTACTGTTCAGCTCCACGTTCGAGACCAAGGAAGAGCTGGAAAGATCTCTACAGCAGAGTCATGAGCAAGTAGACGCGCTGGAGGAGGCGCTCGAAACTGATCGATGCGCTGCAAGGACTGAGCACGCGTGCCTTGTCGACAAGCATCAGCGCGAGATATCTGCTCTCAAGACAGCTCATAGCAACTCGCTCTCTCGTATGACAGAGCTAGTTAACGCGAAGGCGATTGACATTGAAAGGCTCAAAGCGAAAATGCGCGAGGCGAGCGAGGAGCATTCCACCGTGATCGCGAACTTGGAGATTGCTAGACAGGAAGAGCGGCAAAGACTCGAAACGGAGATGGAAGCGTACAAGCAGGAGCACAGCGTGTCAAACGCAGAGCGCGATGCCGTCGAGAGCGAGCTTCTGGACAGGATATCACGTTTGGAGACGACCTCGCGCGACGAAATGAGCAAGTTTTCGGAGCACGTTCGACTCCTCGGTGAGGAGATCAAACAGCGGGAGTCGCTTCTGCATACGCTGCGCACACAGTTCAGCGAGCGAGAGGAGACACTGAAAGAGACGATTCGCAGTCAACTCGCTTCCAATCAGCAGCTGATGGAGACTAACCAGGCTCTGAAGAGTGAACTGCGGAAGAAGGCGGCGATGGCTGCGCAGCTCGAACACACTGTCACTCGACTCGAGTCCAAGGTGCTTGTGCTTGAGAAAGAGCGAGCGCACATCTCGGTCCAGGAGGACAGGAGGCGCGACGCAGAGGAGGAGGAGTCGCTGTTTGCAGCGCAATTGACCGCTCAGCTTGGTCTCGTTGTCGCGGAGCTCGAGCAGCTGCAGAGAGAGCACACGGAGCTTCGTCAACAGGTGCTGCGCTCGTGCGATTGCAGCAGCAGCGGCAACGGTAGCGCAGGGCTCCACCACGTCGCTGGAGCCGACGGCGCGAAGAAGTACTACCTCGACCGCATCCGGCAGCTCGAGCAAGCCAAGCAACAAGAGGAGAGCAAGCGTCGCGAGCTTTTGCTCGTCAACACCAAGCTCATCCAGGAGCAGAAGCAGGCACAGAAGAAGTACGCTACTGTGGTGGGCGAGATGCAGCACGTGCGCGAAAAGATGAACAGCTGGCTGCTTCGAGACGAGCGGCGGAGAAAGGAGAACGAGGCGATGCGCCATAAGCTAGAAGCGCTTGAGTCGAAGCTTCTGAGAGCGCAGCTGGCTGGCAGAACGGAGGGCAGTGTTGCAATTGATTCACAGGCTGTCGGCAGCGAGCGCGAAGAGAGTTCGCCTGAGCGCTCACGGAGCGCGTTGCAAGCTACAGCCTCCAAGGTAGACCCACATACGACCGTCGACGAAGCTACTGTTTTAGGAGTCGACAGCACCATTCGAAGCTCTCCAGGCGATGATGCAGCACGTCGCGACAAGTTACTGTCACCAGACGACTGTATCGACGAGAACACTTCGCCGAACGTCCGAGTCAGCAGAAAGCGGAAGCTGGACGCAGTTGTGAAGCACACAGCGACAAGCGACTCTTGCGAAGTAGCACCGAGCGATTCGATTCGACAGTGCAGCACCAGCAGCAGCTCCCTTCCGATCGCTGTTAATACTGCAGCTGCGCACCAACCTATAAAGCGTCGAACGCCGTTGTTCTCAGCGAATCGGTTGCATGCCGGCTCTCTAGCTCCAGCCGACGACGAGAAGCCATCCGAGTGCAAACAGCAATAACTGAGCTCAGCTCAATGTAACATACATGACAGCGAATCAGACAAGAGAGTGCAAGCGATGTTGCTACTAATCGACGACACAAGTGCAAATGGAGGAATGACCGCAGATTTAATAACTTAGTCTGGTTCAGCTCGAGTTCGACGACCGGATCCAAGAGGTTGCGTGATGACTTGCTGTGCAGCGTTCGGTGCTCGCGTTCGACAACATGTGGCTCCGAGAGGTAATGTGATCGGTATGCGTCGAGCAGAGAGG
>JAASFZ010000844.1:0-11443 GCA_023334075.1 Globisporangium nunn | reverse complement strand
TCAACGTGCCGTCGAGCGGTCTGCCGTGCCGCAACGGCCACTGCGTGCTGCAGTTCTCGTGGGAGGCGCAGCACATCTCTCCGTCCGAGCACTACAACAACTGCGCGGACGTGAAGATCGGTGGCGGCGGCAACACCGGCGGCAACCCTCCGCCGGCGAACACGCCGAAGCCGAAGCAGCCGCCTGCTACCAAGAAGCCTCCTACGAACAACAAGGGTGGCAAGTGTGGCGTCACGCCGGACCTCAACGACTGGTGCAAGTGGAACTGCGAGGCTGGCTACTGCCCGGCGTCGCACTGCAAGTCGTGCTAAGCCATACAGCGAGTCCGTCAACCAATCCAGCCAAGTGAGCTGATTTGTTTAGGAGAGTGAAAGGGTATCGCGTAGCTTTCAGAGTAGATGTGTCCTCAGAGATGCATGCGCGAGCTGTTCATTCTTCATCTCCGCAGTGCGGGCTTCTTCGAAGCAAGCACTTAGCTATGTTGCTAACAACGTCGAATGCATACTTTTCTGTCGCCACTGGTCTTGTTTGTTCGCTCGAGTGAACACACACGCACGTGGTCGAACATCGCCACCAGCTTTGTACACAAACCCGACAGACTTGCCGGCTATTCTCACGCATCCAAAACGATCTCGCTTGCAACACACCAAGAAGCAAGCTGTCCTCCGCCATCGAGATCGAGCAGGAACAGAGGAGCAGACATTGAGTGGATGAGCGACCAGCGATGGGCTGCGGCGCGAGCACGCAGACCACTGCTGACGGCCGCGGAACCAAAGCGGATGCGTCAGACTCGGATAGCGAAGACTATTACGAGAACCCAGCGCGACAGATTGATGTCGCGGCGATCGAGGAGCAGAGCCACTGCAAGGGCGAGCAGTCCTTGCTCGCGCTGGCGATGAATGCAAACCCTGAAGCAAAATACTCGCCAAAGCCGTCGCTGCGACCAGCGAATGATGCCGACCGAGATCACCTGCTTCGCAGATTGGACACCAGTTCATCATGTCAAGGATCCGAATACGACCTTGGCACATCACCTGGAGCAGCTTCGCTCGCGACGAGCGCCAACAACGTGATGAGTCCAGTGAAGATCAGGGTCCAAGAAATGCATAGCAGTGCCATCACGACCGATGAGCACGAGTTCTCCAAGCACTTGCCGGATATCAAGTACTCCATGCGGTCAGCTGTCGAGAACTTCCAGCAGTATCCTGATGTCGCTGCGATCGAACTCAACCATTTTGGTGCTGGGTCTACGAGTGCAAATATGAGCCTCCAGTCGTACAACGCAGTGCGAAAGCTACAGCCATTAGTCGGCGCACCGAGCGGTGCACTCAACCTACACTTACCCCAGCAGACAGCGGGGATACTGCAGCGAGATTTCGTCCATCCACTGCAACAGCAATCGCAGCATTACTTCCAGAGCCCAATCCAAGGACTCCCACTCGGGACACCAACCAGTACAGATCAACTATTGCAGCAGCAGCAGATCGCAGCAGGGAGAGGGATCGGCCGTGGACCTTTTGTCGGCTCGATCTCTCCGATTTATCGAGGGCCGGTGGCTCCACTTCCTGCTGCAGCATCAAGCCCTGGACTCCCTATCGGTGTGGGCCGCGGAGTCACTTGTCCACAGAAAATTCCAAAACACATCGCAATGACGGCAGGAGGAGGAAGCATTGGTGGTCAAGCAGGTCTAGGACTGTTTCGGTCAACAGAGATCGGATACGCACAACAGGCAGCATCCAACCTCACCCACGCCCTTGCAACATCAGCTCCAGTGACTGAAAAGATCGCGGCGTCGAAAGTGAATAAGCCGATGCGTTGCGGCTCTGAGAAGCAAGGTAGCAGTTATGTCGACGATGACGACGAGGATGACGAAGAGCTCGTTGAAGATGACGATGAGGTTGTGGACTGGGATCTCGGAGATGATGTTGCTGACAGTGCTAACGGGGATGAGACACAGAACGCAAGATTTCAGCAGCATTCCTACAGCAAAGAGCAATCTCATGGCAGCGTCGAAAGTTCCCCTGTAATCAAGAAGCCGCTGCCCCCGAAGTTGATTCTGACAACGAGTGCACCAATCGCGACGCCAGCACAACGGGCGACAAAGTTCCGGCCGATGTTCGCCAACACAGATGACATCGGCGCGATCATTCCCAGCGCAAGTCAAGTCGAGAGTGGCAGCGAAAGTGACGACGACGACAGCAACTTTGGTGGAGATGACAACGAGGATGTCGCGGATTGGTTTGACGAAAAGCCGAAAGCAAAAGGCACGATGACAGCTTCACTAACAAGTCCTTCTTCGACGCGCTCGAAGAAGCAGCTTCCATCTCGAGAAAGTGTCGAGCGCTGCGGTGGAGCTCTGGTATTAGGGAGCCCAGCGTCGTCACCAGCGCTCTCGCCGCACCGAAGCAGTGTCATGATGACACCGACGCACAAGCACACTGCATTAGGGGGTTCTGAGACTTTAAAAGCATCGCCCCACCCACCACCGATGCAGCGCATGCAATCTCGACAGCTTACTGTCCCTGGAGGCAGCCTCTCGCCGACAAAGGCAGCATCTGGAGCAAGCTCCCCCGTCGTCGGCTCTCCGACCAAACAGATTTCATATCGATCGAATATCGTCGGCATCGGCTCGCAGGTACTGATGCCAATGACGATGAGTGCTGCAACCAAGGGTGTGGAGGCGATGGGGAACGCTGCGCCGATCCGCGACACGAAAGTCGTGAAGAAGAAGCGTGCAGAGCTCCCGCAGCGCAATCTGCCGCACCCAACGCCTAAGTTCGGCGACTGGCTCAACTCGCGAACGATGATCAACAACTACATCATCCTCGAGTCGCTCGGGTCTGGGAGCTATGCCGAGGTGAAGCTATGCAAGGAGAAGGTATCTGGGAAGCTCTTCGCAATGAAGTTCATCAACCGCGACATCATGAAGAAGGACAAGCTCGGGAAACAGAGCAAGCTTGACGACATCAAGCGCGAGATCGCCATCATGAAGAAACTCAATCACCCGAACGTGCTCCGGCTCTACGAGGTCATGGACGACCCGAGCATGAACAAACTCTTCCTCGTGCTCGAGTACATGAAGCACGGCGATCTGCTGAGCCACCAGAAGAAGAAGCACGCGTCGGGCGGCGCCGACACGGAGAGTCTGCATGACCGCGACCTACACTGCGTCTTTCTACAGGTCGTGCTTGGCCTCGCGTACTTACACGAACAGAAGATCGTGCACGGCGACATCAAACCACAGAACATCCTCGTGGGCGACAAAGACGCCGTCAAGATCGCGGACTTTGGCATCTCGCAGTCACTCTACGGGAGCAAGCAGAAGCTGAGCGACACCGCAGGCACGCCAGCGTTCATGTCACCTGAGATGTGCTCCGGAGAAGAGTACTCCGGGCAACTCGCAGACATCTGGGCGGTCGGCGCCACAATCTTCATGCTCAAGTTTGGGAATCCGCCGTTCGTCGCCAAGAGCGCGCTGCAGATGTTCGAGAAGATCCAGAACGACCCGCTCGTGTTCCCGTTCGCGATCGACCCGCTGCTGCAGGATCTACTCTCTGGGATGATGGTCAAAGACCCTCAGCAACGCATGACGCTCGTGGACGTCATGGCACATCCGTGGATCACGAAGGAAGAGACGCTCTCGAGCTACTCGTCCCTGTCTCGACAGGAAGTGCCGCGGATCACCGTCTCGAATGACGACATTGACCACGCGATCAACTCGAAAGATCAATTCTCCATCATCGTGAACATTCGCATCCAAATGATGAAGACGCTACAGAAGGCTCGCCAGGAGGTGCTCGAGCGGCAGCGGGGGCTCCTCGATACTAGAAAGAGCGTAGCGAATGGCAAGGAACTGGGATCGCCAGTCATACCAGTCATCGTAGCAGCAGATGCAGCTGCCATACCAGCACTCTTGCCACCCATGATCAGCGACACTGGGACTCGGTCCATAGGAAGAACCGATGAACAGCAGCCTCGACCTCTAGCCAAAGTCAAGTCGCCGAAAATGAAGCCGAACAGCTTCCACGCCGACCACGAGCACCATCACCACCACTCAAGTTCTGGGATCGCCACAAGCAGCAGGAACAGCTCTCGGAATCACACACACGATCACGATATGCTCAGCGTCGAAGAGAGCAACTACCGGTCGCAAATGTTCTCACGCAAAAAGACTGGCAATAGCGCGTCACCAAGCAGCAAGTCGCGCGATCACGAGACATGCGGCTTCGACAGCGACGAGGACAGCGACCATTCCAGTCGCAGCACTGGCGACAGCGACGACGACCGCGATGCGCTCTCCGGCGACGATGACGACGACGACGACGAAGCTGCGGTGGCGCAGTCTCCGCAGCTGCTGGACGAGCTGCTGCTCACGACGTTGTCGTTGCCTCCGCTGACGCAGAGCAAGGTGGTCACCCCTGAAGCAGCTCCTAGTGTAGCGAGTGTTGACGCCGTGGCTCTAGCCGACAGACCGCATCTGCGGTCTCTCTCGCTGTCGTCACGGGGGGTAGACAGCCGCGAGGGCTTCTACGGCGAGTCACCAGCACTCGCGGTGCGCTTCGCCGTCGCGTCGCTACAGGGTCGGCGTAGCATACAGGAAGACCGGTGGGTGGTGCTGCCGCAGCTCAGCGGCCCGCCGCAGTACGTGGGCAGCGCGTTCGTGGGGCTCTATGACGGCCATGGCGGCGAGGCGTGCGCCTCCATCCTGCGTGAACAGCTGCACGCGTGGATCCTGCGGGACGCACACGGAAGTGCGGAGCCACTCTCAGCGCCGATACTGCAGACGCGCTTCGAGGACCTCGATGCACACGTGTGTGACTACCTGCTGCAACAAGGGGACCTGAGTGGCTCGACGGCCACGTGCGTGGTGCTGAGTCCGAGCGGTGACGGCTCCGGCGTCGTCCGATGTGTCGCGGCGCATGTGGGCGACTGCCGGCTCGTAGTGTGCCGGTGCGATGGCTCCGTGCGCGAGGTGACGCAGGACCACCGCCTGACGCTGGAAGCCGAGCGCGAGCGCGTGCTGGCGCGCGGCGGGCGCGTGGTGAACGAGCGCGTGAACGGCGTACTGGCCATCTCGCGCGCGTTCGGCGACCTGGAGTTCAAGGGCCGGCTGCCGGCGCACAGTGTGTCGGCAGCGGCACTCGTGCCGCGCTTCGGCGCCGACTCGGAGGACCGCGTGCCGGCACTGCTCTCAGCACGTCCGGACGTGGTGTGTTTCGAGCTCGAGGCCGCGGGTGGCGACGACCTGCTGCTGCTGGCGTGCGACGGGCTCTGGGACGTCATGGGCAGCGCCGAGGCGGCCGCACTGCTGCGCGCGCGTCTGGCGCTGCACGCAGACCTGCCGCTTGCGGCGCGCGAGCTCGCACAGGAAGCTGTGCGCCGCTACTCGAACGACAACATCACAGTTGTCGTTGTGCAGCTTGGCCGGTAGAGACAAAAACCAGGATTCGACATCTGCGAGCCATTTAGACGTGGCAGAGTCCAAAATAGTCGGAAGGATGCGCGAGCTCGAGCGCCTGCTGGAAGCGCACCGCGGAAGCGCAGCAGCAGGAGGAGCCGATGCGGCGGCGCCGCCGCCTCCGCTCTTCGACGACGCCACGTTCCGCGCCGGCGGCTACCGCGACGGCACGCTGCTGCGCTTCCGCGGCGTCGTGCGCGACGTGCAGGACCCGGAGCTCGTGCTGCTCGCCACTGAAGGCGACAGCGAAGACTCGGACGCGGCCGCCACCGCCGCCGCCGTCGTCGAGCGCTTTGAAGCAGGCGCGCAGGTCGGCAAAGAGAAAGTCGTGGAGCGCGTGCCGCTCAAGGTCGCGCTCTTCCCGCACCGCACGCCGTGGGCCGCGCGCGCGTTCGACGGCGACGCGCAGCGCCAGTCGCCAGCGTCCGCATCTTCTGCTGCTGGTAGCGGAAGAGCAAAGCGCTCGAACGAAGCGGTGGACGACGAGAAGCCGGCGGTGGCGGCGGCATCGACGTCGACGACAGAGTCGCTGACGAGCGAGAGCACGTCGGACGCGCTCAGCAAGAAGCCGAAGGCGGCAGTAGATGAGCCAGCCGACATGCACCAGGAGCAGCAGCAGCAGCAGCAGTCGAAGGCGCCGTTTCTGCAGAACCTCATCAGCGTGTACGTGTACGAGGGGCAGTACGAGGGCGTCCCGCTAGACGCGTTCAGGGTGAACGAGGCGTTCGACTTCGTCGGCGTGCTCGACCTCACGGTGCTGGGTGCTGCGAGGCACATGGCGGCGGCGACGGCGGACGCCACCGACGCGCTCTCGGCGGACGAGCTGCGGCGCCTACAGATCTCCGAGTGCCTGGACGAGATCCAGCAGCGCCAGCGCTCGGGCGCGGTCGTGCACTGCTGCGACGCGGTGCGCGTGAGTCCGTTCCACCACGTGCGCCCGCACGCGCCGCGCGCCTTCTACGCCAAGCTCGAGGAGAGCAACGCCGCGAAGAAGAAGTACTGCGCGGACGAGTGGGCGAAGCTGAGTGGCAGCGACACTGGCTCAGCGCTCGGTGCAATTCGGGCGCAGCTCGTGCAGCACCTCGCGACTGTCGCGCTGGCGGGTGACGTGCTGGCGGCCGAGTACCTCCTACTCTGCCTGCTCTCGCGTGTGTACTCGCGGCCCGAGGCCGCGACGCCGCTCGGCAACCTGTCGCTCAACCTGTCGCTTGGGAACGCACTTCCTGCGGAACAGGTGCGCGGGCACGTGGCACGCATCGAGGCGGCGATCCGCGCGCTCGTTCCCGTGTGCGCGACGGTCGACCTCGCGCTCGAGAGCCTCAACGCGAGCGCGTTCGCGCCGCACAAGGACTACGAGACCGACGCGATGGTCAGCGGCGCGCTGCAGGTACCGCACGGCACGGTGCTCTTCGTGAAAGAGACGTTGCTGTCGGCGGGCGAGCTAAGCGACCAGGGCGTGAAGAACGTCGGCGCGCTGCAGGCGCTCGTGGCCAAGATGCTGCTGCCATACGACTTCCAGTACTACAGCATGGACTTCCCGCAGGACGTCGCGGTCGTGAGCGTGTCCGAAGGAAAGAGCATCCTGCCCGTCACCGTGATTGTCCCACTTGTAGTAGCAACGACAGAAGCGCAAGCAGCAGCAGCAGCAGAAGCGACAGAGGCGCTGCTCGAGAGCTTCCGGGTCTACATCGGCGTGCTGCGCACGCTCGAGATCTCGATCGGTAACGAGCAGGCAGAGGCCGCGGAGAAGCACTACGTGGCATGTCGCCAGGCGAAGCAGGAGGTGTCGGTACGTTGTGTGTGTGTGTGCGTATGGATATGCGTGGAAGCGTATGGTATGGCCTGACGCTCGTCTCGATGTGTTCTGTGTGGTGCTGCAAGCTGGACGATCTCCACCGATGGCTCCGTGTGGCGCGTCTCGTGGCGCTGAGTCAGGGTGAGGACGTTGTCACCAAGGCGGCGTGGGACCACATGCTCGCGCTGGAGGCGCAGCGTCTCGAGCGATTGCACGCGTAGCGCCATACGGCATCCGAAATGGACTAGAGCAGTGTGGCGTTCCTCCGCTAGGCATCTTGTCAAATGCTCTTGACAGCTTCCCTTCTCGCGCTCGCTGTGGCTGCTTGCTACCTTCGCTGCTAGGCTGCTACCCGTTCGCAGGCGCCCACTTCTGGATCACGACGACCAAGAACTCCTTCTCTGCTCCGCGCCAAGCAGGGAACATGGATGTGGGTGAGCCGCTAGATCCCGAGCGCATTGATAGCGTAGCGAAGGAGAGGTCGGCACGCCACATGACATGCAAGACAAGCGCTCACGCCCGCACACGCGCCCGCACCGTGCGCGATGAGTAACTCAAGCTTCTTGACGCGGATGCGCATGTACTGGAGGTCGTTCTTGGGGTTGAGGTCGCGCACGACGCCGCGCGCTTTGGTCGTGAGCTCCTTGATGTACGCGGCGTACTTCTCGGCCTCAGCGAGGGCCATCTGCGGGTGGCGCCGCAACACTGCGCCCGCGCGGTCCGCGATCACGTACCCCTCGACGCCCTTGTGGTTCTTGATGCGCTCGAGCGTCTCCTCGACCTCCGACATCGCTCGCTCGGCGTTGTGGTCAGCGCGGTCTCTCAAATGAGCTCTTGAGAGGGCACAAGCGGAGGACGAGAGAGGGACCTCTCGGAAAGGTCTCGCATCCGATGAGAGGCTTATCAACAAGCTACTTGGCGTCTATTGCTTCTATTGCTCGCGGTTGGCCCGCTCGGCCTCCGCCGCGCCTCGCGGGCGCGCGACGATGTAGTACGTCGTGCCGAAGTGGAAGCGGTGCACGGTCTCGACCTCGAGCCCGGCGGCGGCCACGAGCGCGAGGATGTCGCGGTTCCAGTGACAGCCCCAGCGCTGCGCGTGCTGCGCCGCGAACTTGTCGAGCAGCCGCGAGAGCCACGCGTAGTGCGAGCGCCCGTGCTCGAGCAGCAGCACGCGTCCGTCGCGCCGCTTGCACACGCGCTGCATCTCCTCGAGCGCCGCCACCGCATCGTCCATCGAGCAGAGCCCGAACGTGTCCACCACCGTGTCGAATGCCTCGTCCGGGAACGCCAGCGCGCTCGCGCTCATCTCGCGCAGCTCACTCTCGCGCACGCTGCGGCCGGCGGCAGCAGCCTTGGCTGGCACCTGCGCCAGCATGCCGGCGCTCGCGTCCGTGAGCGTGAGCTGCGCGTCCGCCGCGTAGTACGGCAGGTTGCGGCCCGTGCCCGCTGCCACCTCCAGCACGCGTCCGCGCGCCGCACGCAGCAGGAAGCGACGCATGAGCGAGATGCCCATCAGCGTCTCGTCCAGGTCCACGTCTGCAGCCAGAGTCATTAGTCGGCGTATATGTCCCGCGAATGCCAAAAGCGCGCGCGCGACGCACCTTTGTCGTACTGGGCGGCGTTCGCGTTGAACACCTGCACGCGACGCGCGTCGCTCATGTCCTCGGCACCAGCCGGGCTCTTGGGTTCGACGAACGTTAGGTACGCGAACGCCGTGGAGCCCGCGTACACGCCCGCGGCAGCGAGCAGCACGCCAGGGCGCTTCCACGGAGACTTGGCCATCGCGCTTGATACCAACTTGATACCGCCGTGCGCTTGCGAATGCGAACTTAATGCTAATGATAGCGGTAAATACAGGCTGTCGCAGATGGTTACAGTTGAAGCGGACTGTTGCACAATCGGGCCTCCAAAATCCGATTCGATGCACGCGATCCTGTCACCGCCGCCGTCGCTGCCGACGTCTCCGCGCGTGTCGCCAGCGGCGGCCGCCGCGTCGTCCTGGGCGCTGGCGGTCGTCGTGGTGGCGGGCGTGCTGCTGCGCGTGGCGGTGCTGTCGCTGCCGCCGCTGCAGCAGGCGCTGGGCGCGCGGCCGGAGCTCGTGACCGCCGTGTCGTCATCGGCGCGCGTGCGCGAGGGCGCGCTGCTCTACACGCGCACCGGGTCGCCGTACGCGGGCGACGTGTTCCACCAGCCGCCGCTCGTGTTCGCGCTCTTCCACCTGCTGCCGGGCGCCGCGCTGCTCGTGGCTGTTGACGCGCTGCTGGCCCTGGGCTTCGCGCGCCTGGCGCGCCGCACGCTGATGCTCGAGGAGGGCGTCGTGCCGCGCGACTCTGTCGACCGCGAGATCTGGCTGCACCGCATCCCAGTTTCGCCGCTCTTCCGCCGCGCGCAGCTGCCGGTCACGGCCGCCATGATGTGCGTCGCGGGTTGCTGATGCGTCGGACGTGTGGGAGGTGGTGGCAGTGTATTAAGACCGTGTGGCCTTTTCTGGTGGGCCTGGCAGCTACCTGTTCAACCCGTACTCGCTCGCGTCCAGCGGCGCCATGTCGACCGTCTCGCTCACGCACCTGGCAGTGCTCTACAGCCTCGTGTATGCGTCGGAAGGTTCGCCCGCCTCCCGCTGCTCGTTGCGTTAGTTGATAGGATATGTAGGAAGCTCAGGACGCCACTACATGCACTGCAGGCGCGGCGGTCTCGTCCATGGTTTGCACCGCCATCGGAACGTACCTGTCCGTGTACCCGGCGGTGCTCGTCGTGCCGATCTTCCTGCAGCTCCAGCTCGCCCGAGTCACTTCCCCGTTGCCAATGATGGTGCGGTGGTCGTCCTGTGGAGCGCCGAACGTGAACCTTGCAGCGTGTTTTTTTCTCTTACGTGACCTTGGCATGGGATCGAAACAGGATGTGCACCGAGAGCCAACGCGCTCCAAGCAGCTCCTATTGGTCTGCGCCGCGAGCTTCCTGTCAGCGCTCGCCGTGCTCTTCTATTTGTCGTACACGCTGAGCGGCGGATGGGGCTTCATCGAGGTGTGTCGTGGTGCTGCTCTTTATTGTGGAAGAATAGCTCTTACAGCGATGGAACTATGACATTGCGTGGCTTAGGAAACCTACGTCTGGATCGCCAAGTACTCGGACCTGACGCCGAACGTCGGCGTCTTCTGGTACTTCTTTATGGAGGTCTTCGACCGGTTCATCCCGTACTTCCTCTTCGTGCTACACATCCACCCGTGCATCTACGTCTATCCGCTGCTGCTGCGCCTCAAGTATGCTGATTGACTTCCTTCTCTCTCAAGTATCTCAAAGGCCTGCTCTAACGAGTGCTCTCCTTGGTTCGTTGGTCGGTGTGGTTGATGCATGGAAGGCATCGCCCGCAAGCGTACGCGACCGCACTGATCGGGATCTTCAGCCTCTTCCAAGCCTACCCGACGTTCGGGGACTTTGGCTTCTTTCTCACGGCGATGGCGCTCCACCCCAAGACGATCATGAGTAGGTCACCACTTGAGCTGACAGCGGCAGAATCATTGCGACTGACACATTTGCACTCTTTGCTGCTGCTACAACTGGTACTTGTTTCTTACTCGGTCCCTTCGCAGCGATCGAAAACCGCTACGTGTACGCGCTCGGGCTGGCTGTGGCAACGTGCATGCTGCCGGTGATGTGGTTCCTGTGGCTCTACCCGGCGTCCGGCAACGCCAACTTCTTCTACAACCAGACGCTCGTGTACCAGATCTTCAACTCGCAGGTCATCACCGCGTTCGTCGGCGCGACCATGAAGCGCGACAAGGACCTGCAAAAGTACCGGAAGCGCGTGCTGGCGGTCGTTGCAGCGAGGGCGGCGGCCGTGACGGCCCAAAAGGACATTTGACTTGCAGTGGATGGAACAGGACGCAACATGGGAGATCAAACCAATCGACCAACATACACAGTCTATTAGAAAGCATCGGAAGGCAATCAATCAATTGGACGGTGTGTGCGGAGGAGGAGGAGCGGAAGAGGACTCGATCCGAACAACTTTTGCTCACATCACCCGCTTTCACTTCCGTAGACTTCGTCTAGCTCACGTTGAGCTGCGCTCGGAGCTCCAAGTGACCACCCGTGGACGAGTGCGGCACCCAGAGCAGCAGCGAGCCGCCGCCCGTGCCCGGGATGCCGAAGAGACCCGGGCGCCAGCGGTCCAGGTACAGCGTCTTGTC
>JAASFZ010000843.1:0-11447 GCA_023334075.1 Globisporangium nunn | reverse complement strand
GATATCGTTGAGCGCGAAGGTCAGGTTCATGTTCGTGAGCCCGAGCCACGTGACTTCGTTCTGGTTCGCGATGAGTTTGCTGTCCACGTTGACGTTTACACGAACACCCTTGTAGACTGCATTGATCGTGCTGCCTCCTCGGATAAAGCTGTAGATGAGAAGAAAAAGAGGCACACACAGCGTCAACATCGCTCCTACCTGACAAACAGTGTGCAAACCTCGCAATGGGCCTCGGAAGATACGCACACGTTGGTCACTGTCTTGGGGATGCCTGAGAGTGGTGCGATTGTCGCGAGTTCGGTGTCGCTCACCCAGACGAGATGGCTTGTGTCGTTTTGCCCTGTCCCGGCGTACGTCTCATGCGACTTCACTGAAGTGAGTGCTGCGCTCGCGACCTCGTCGAACGGGATGAGCAGTTCAAACGCGGTGAAGAAGTCTGGATTGGTTGTGCTGTTGCCGAAGCACTTGCAATCCGAGGAGCTGACACCGATCTCGTTGCTTGCACTGCTCAACTCGGTCGCTGCTGCCATGCAGAATTGGTCGCTCTTGCAGGCGCCGCCGCACTCAAATGTAAGCGTGCCCTTGGTCACCGACGGACACGACACGGATATCGCGCGCTCGATGAAGAGAATCGCCGCGATCCCAAGCGCAAACAGTGTCGGGCGATACCCGTCGTTCTTGATTATCATGCCTACTTTCGCTCAAAGCACTCTTGCGGGAGCGCGGGAGTTGGATCAGTGCAAAAAGCGCTTGTGCGGTGCAGCGGGTCTTGCAGGGTGTGCATGTGGACCTGGCGAACCTGGCGAAGCAAAGAACTTTTCTTCTGCAGGCAAATGCGTTCAGTGAACACTGAGTCAACATCGATCGATCTGCTCAAGAGCACAGACTGTGCGCAGCGCAAACTCCTATCTGTGTCTCTGGAGGACAAGAGCTGGGAGATGCAAAGAACGTCCAAGCGCTACACATCGTCCAAACCGTACGTACATTGTCGACATTCTGTCCTTTGTCCGAGTTTTGCGGTGTGTACTCCAACTCGGACACACGCTCCGCCAATGAAGCAACTACGTGCTAGCGTTCAGTGTCACGACTGACTCGGAGATCCTGGAAAGACGTGCGGTCTCTCCTCGTCGATACTGGAGATCATTCCTTCTCTCGGACAGGACACATGCTCAAAGCAAAGGTACATCGACGGAAGCAATGAATGAGATAGTAGGCAGTTCTCTGGATACTCGAATCCGGTCGTCATCTGGCAAGGGATCGATGTGGCGGCAGGTTGCCTTGCACTGCACATTAGCCGAACCGAGTCTGGTCTTCAATCTGGCAGGCTTGACTGCGATGTTGACAAGTTGCGTGCAACCGCCTCGGTGCTGCGCACGTGAACACAGAGAGACATCACAAGAGCGAGCACGTGTTGTTGAGAAGTCTGCTGTTGTCTGGTCAGTCAGTCTTCCCGCCAGGCAGCTCACTCGATGTGACTGTGACCATCGGAATGCTGGGTAGCCACGACTCCCACAAGAGTCTCTTGTGACAGCGTTGGTGTCTTTTGCAAAGCTGCTGACGCCGTCGACACTCCGTTCTTAGTGACCATTGCTTTTGTCCAACGAGCAAAGTCCCTCCTCCTCCTCGCCATGCTCACTCTCTCCTCCCACACTCGGTTGGATTTTCAGGTTGTGCGACCGCAAAATTCCAGTAACTTCCCTAGTAACATCCTCAGTATTCCTCAGTATTTCTCAGTATGACTCAGTACTGCATCAGTATTCCTCAGCATGACTCAGCATTGCATCAGTATTCCTCAGTACTGCATCAGAATGCATCAGTTTTCAGTTTGTTATCAGCCCCATCTCCCCGTCTCTCCGTCTCCCCACGTGATGCGTCGTCATTCCGGCATTATCGACCCCCAGCGAGCAGCTCCACTTAGCAACTTCAAAGAGAGAACTCCCTTCCTTGCTCCAAAATGCGGCCACTTCTCCGCGCGCTCGCAGCGGCCGCGGTGCTGGCGCCCGCGCTTTCGCTCGGCGCCGAGTGCGCGCGCCGGACGACGGCGCTGACGTCGAACTGCGAGGGCAAGTGCTTCACCGGCCGCCCGTGCATCGCGTACGCCAACAGCGCCAACACGTCGTCGTGCCAGCTAGGCAGCGCGTTCAGCGAGTGTGTGCTGGGCACCAATGGCTTGTGTACCTACGAGTGCTTCATGAACGGCCCGAACGACAACGCGGCGCGCGGCATCATCGACTTCAGCGTCTACACGTTCCTCGTGCCGTTCGGTGACAGCGTGAGCAACTGGGAGAGCAACTGGACCGCAGAGGAGAAGGCGGCCTGGGAGAAGGGCGCCAGCGCGCGGGCCGACTGGACGGACGAGCTGCCGTCCAAGAACAACAACGTGGTGCAGAACATCGAGCCGCTCGCGTTCCTCAACAGCACCAAGCGCGTGTACGTGGAACATATATGATGACGGAGTGGACTAAAACTGGTGGTGGTCAGGATGAGGTAGGCTGAGTATTGGGAGAGGTTGATGGTGTAAACAGAGTGCTAGCGGGCGGCGCGAGCACCGACGGGCAGCGCGGCAAGGTCGCCAAGGTAGCGATCACCACGGAGCTGCTGAGCTCGCAGACGCAGCTCGAGGCGCTGTACGTGACGGCGAGTCGGAACAGTGATAAACAGATATAAGTGAGGGCTGACGGCGCTGTTGTTGTTGTTGCTGCTGCTGCTGCTGCTGCTGGCGGATGCAGGGTGCTGGCGAACCTCCAGCTGGACCAGTACCCGCAGTCGACGTTCCCGACGCAGCTCAAGAACTTTAGCATGGTCAACTGCGTGATGAAGGAGTTCCCGGCGGACCTGCCGTTCATGAAGTCGCTCGAGATGCTGTGCGTGTGTGCGCATGTATATTGTCCGGGTATTACCTGCAGGACGCCATTTTGACGAGAAAGCTTTTCTTTTGGGCGACAGGGACTTGTCGAAGAACTACTTTGTGAGCTTCCCGATCAAGTTCAGCGTCCCGAGCGTCAAGTTCCTCAACCTCTCGACCAACAGCCTCACGAGCTTCGACGGCGACTTCCCGAATCTCATAACGCTGTACGTGTGCTGGAAGCATTATCTCATCGCAAACCGCTTTTCTCTACTTACCTCCTCCCTACCACAGGGACCTGTCGGGCAACACGCTCACGAGCATCCCGCCACGCGTCTTCTCGCTGCCGAAACTCCGGGAGCTGTACCTCGGCGCGAACGCATTCACGAACGTCGTGCTAACGCCCGAGCAGGCGGGTTTCCTCGGGAACCTCTCGGTGGTGTCAGTCGACACGTTCAACGCGCCATCGTCGTGCGGCAACGCCGCGACGGAAGGCAAAATCGGCGGCGCCACCGTGTGCGTGGCGAACGCCGGCGCTAGCAACACGCAACCGACCATCGGCGGCACCACAAAACACACGGGCGCCATCGTCGGCGGGGTGCTCGGCGCCATCGCGTTCGTCGCGATCCTTGCGGGCTTCATCTGGTACCGTCGCCGTCGGAGCGCTAGTAGGAGCATGAACAAGTCGACGGACGGCCACACGTACACGTTCCCGCCGAGCGGCAAGACGAGTGAGAGGGAGACGGTCTCGCTCTGGAGCGACCAGGAGCTACTGTCGCTCCAGGTGAACACGGACGACATTGAGGACGTGCGCAAGATCGGCAGCGGTGCCCACGGCGTTGTGTTCCTCGCCAAGTACCGCAAGAACCGGCACGTGGCGTGCAAGCGCCTGAGGAAAGACGAGGCCAACTGGCAGAACACGCAGCGCTTCGTGCTCGAGATCAAGCTCGTGGCGAAGCTCGACCACCCGCGCGTCGTGGGACTCGTGGGCGTCGCGTGGACGATCGAGTCTGACCTCCAGGCGCTCTTCGAGTACATGGAGGGCGGCGACCTGCGGCGTTTTGTGGAGCGGTCGTCAACGCCGCGCCACTGGACGCGCGAGAAGCTGCAAATTGCGATCGACATCATTGAAGCGTTGGTGTATGTGCACTCGTTCAGCCCGCCGCTCGTGCACCGCGACCTCAAGTCCCGCAACGTGCTGCTTGACGGCGAGATGCGCGCCAAGCTGACGGACTTTGGCGTCGCGCGCTTCCGCTCGGATACCGCAACGATGACGACGGGTGTCGGCACGGGCAGGTGGCTCGCGCCCGAGGTCATCGCCGGCAGCAGTGACTATGACCAGACGTGCGACATCTTCTCGTTCGGCGTCGTGCTCTCGGAGCTCGACACGCACGCGCTGCCGTACGAGGACGTGGTCGGACCGAACGGCCACCGCCTCGCGGACGTCGCGATCCTGCAGATGGTGGCCGCAGGTAGCCTCCTGCCGACGTTCACGCAGACGTGTCCGCCCGAGATCGTCAGTGTCGCGATGCGCTGTCTCGCGCTCCAGCGCGAGAACCGTCCGAGCGCCGTCGAGGTCGCGTACGCGCTGCGCACGGTGCTCAAGTCGGGCGGCGACTTTGTCTGAGTGCGCGCGTGGAGAAGTATCTGCTCATTATGTCTACTGTTAGTGCGTCCATCCCTGGGAGATCGATCGATCGATCATTCCCAAGATCCACCTATTCATTTAAGCATTGGGCCGCAGCCGCCTCAGCCGTTCCTCCGTCCCCATCAAGTTCATCTTGGTATCGGCATAGCAACAGCACCACCCAACACAGCACACACACAGGTATAAGAAGAGAAGCGAGCGCAGCGGCACGAGTAGGAATGAAGTGCTTTCTTGCTTTCTTGTGAACGTCTGCTTAGACGTCGGAGTCAACTACTACTACTGCGGCGGCGGCAGCAGGTCGCGGATCGCGATGCGGCGCACGGGTTCGCCGGTGATGGGGTTGATGCCCTCGCGCGAGTTGTGGTGCTGCAGGTTCTGCGCGCGCGCGACGGCGCGGTGCTTGACCGCCTGATCGGCGGCCTGCAGGCGCTGGCCGTCCTTGCCATCATTGTACTGGAGCGTGATGGGGTTGAAGGCCTCGCCGCCCTTGTTGCGCCGCGCTTTGGCGCCGCTCTGGCGGAGCGCAAGCAGCCGCTTCTCCTCCTCAGCGCTGGCGGTGTCCATGTCGCTCCAGCGCTTGATCTCGCGCTGCACGCTGTCGTAGCGTTTGCGCTCGAGCTGGATCTGGGTACGCGCGTTGCGCGCTTCGCGGTGCGCGCGCTCTTCGCCCGCGGTGTCCGAGTGGAAGCGGTCGGCGTCCGACATGAACCCCTGGCTCTTGGCAGAGTAGACGAGCATGGCGGAGCCTGTGGCAGCCGTGTCGACGCGCACGAACCCTTCCTTGCGCTGCCGGAGCCGCTCTTTCTCGCGCTGCTCCTTGTCGCGGAGCGCGTCGCGCTGCTCGCGCGTCCGCGCTGGGATGTTGTTGAACGCGGCCATCGCGGAGGAAGGAGGCGAAGGGGAAGATGATCGATCGGTCGATCGATCACCTGCTGCTGTTGCATGAGCGGCGCGAGCGCATGCCGGGACCAAAGATAGCGCCTAGAGATCTTGTCGTAGTCAGTGAACGATTCATTTTGCATGGTCCGCATGGCCGACCGTCCGACTGACCGACCACGGTGGTTGTACAAGAGATACACGGCTCAGAAGAACGTGAAGATGCACGTCTCGCACTTGTCGACGAGCGGGATGACGCTCTCCTTCCAGCTTACGTGCGTCTGGGCGCCGCTCGCCGACTGCTGCTGCGACTGCGACTGCTTCGTGCTGCTGCCGACCGCCGGGAACGCGTGCGGCGACACGTCGACACCGTTGACGTGCGTGAGGAAGGCCTCATCGCCGCGCATGCCAGCGTCGAATGCCGGCGAGCCGGGCAGCGCCTGCACGACGATCCAGCCGTCCTGCTGGCGCAGCGGCTTGAGGCCGAGCGCGCCGTGCACCTTGGTCACGCTCACAGTCTGCTCGCAGTCGAAGCTGAACCAGAGCCGCACGGCCTGGATGAACCCGCGTTGCGCCTCGGTCTCGCTTAGCGTGTACACGCCTTCGTACAGCACGCGTGGCCCCTGGTGCGAGATCGCGTTCGGGCTCGCGACCGCGAGCGGCAGCAGCGTCGTCTGGATCGAGTGGATCGTCACGGGCCGCCCGGCGCGCCGGAAGCGACTGATGTACTCCCGCGCGCGGTTCGTCGTCACGAGCACGTCCTCGTACTCGCTCGCAAGCGGTTTGAACACATGACTGAGTAGCGCGCTGGTGCTTATTCCGCTACCACTGCCACCTCCCGCGGCGCTACTACTACTAAGTCCGCTCTTGCTCTTGTCGGTGACCATGAGCGGCACCCACGTGCCGATGTGGATGTACGGCTCGATGTACCCGCTCGCCGACGCGCTGCTGTCCACAAAGCGCTCGTTGCCGAGTGCGCAGGACGTGCCGTGCAGCACCGTCGCAATCGGCGACGACGACGTCAGCGGAGACATCGCACTCGCGCGCCTGCAGGCAGTAAACCACGCACCCACGCCACAACACGCGGTAGCACAGTCAAGTGTGAGCGCGCAGCCACCCTCCTGCTTCCCCCGCCGCGCCGCGCACCTGCCGCCACCGAGCGGCGCGAGACTGCTCTTGCGCACGCCGCGCAACGCGTAGTCCGTCTGCTGCGCCAGCTCGCCGAGGCGCCGCATGGGCGCGCCGAAGATGTCGAGCACCCACCGCGACTCGGGCAGCACGAGCGCCTCGATCTCCGCGGTCTTGTCGTTCTCGTCATAATCGCCGCCGTCGGCGTAGATATCGCGAAGCTTGATCTTGCCCGGGATCCCGCGCACAAGCTCCTCGACGCTCTCGCCGCTCGGCAGGCGGTAGAGCGCCACCTCGGACGCCGTCGAGACCGCGAAGAGCTCCTCCTCGCAGTACAGCGTGCGCGCTAGGTACATCCTGAGCGCGTTCCAGGAGTAGATCGACGGCGGCACCTCCACGGCCTCAAACTCGAAGCTGCCGTCATTCTTGCACACGAGCACGCCCACCATCGTTCGACGAGCGCCTCAAGCTGCTTGGTGGCGGACGACCTTTCGGGGGATCTGGTCATTTGAGCCGAATTCTGGACGGAGGTTTAGACATTTAGAAACCGGAAGCGCTCAAGAGGTGCTCCACAAACACTCTTCTCGCTTCCAGATCGCATCGAGCTCTCGCAGTGGAAGATGGCGCTCGCACTCTACCGACGAATCCTGCGGATCGCGCGAACGTGTGCGTGTGGGAAGCCTGCCCGCAGCTGCGGCTGTTCATTAGCTAGTCAGCCGGTGACCGAGTGCGCGAGACATAACCGGATCTTCGTCTGCGCAGGGGAAGGCGGCGCCGTGGAGCAGCAGTGGATCCGGCGCGAGGCGAGGTGCGCATACTACCACCAGTGCATTCGTGCGCGCGCACTCACTCACACCGTGCGCAGGACGCGCTTTGAGGAGAACCGCGCGGTGAGCGACCCGCGCGTCGTGCAAGAGCTCGTGCAGGCGGCGCACGACCAGGTGGACGTGGCGCTGCACTACCGGATCCCGTACCCGCGGCCGCACTACGTGGACCCGGGCACTGTCGGCGGGGACGACGACTTCCGGCGGCGCTCGTCGCGCGCCAACACGCGGCTCGCGCGGACGACGCGGGCGAGCACGCAGAAGCAGTTCCACCCGGCGCGTAAGTGAAGAAACTAAGGAGCGAACGAAGCGGAGAAACTATTGTATGTGATGCTATGATACCTTCCTGCTTGTACTACTTCGTACACACTACACGTCACGAGGGACGACATTCTAAATAGACGACAGCTAGAGCGCGACGAGCAGCACGCTGTAGATGCAGCAGCGCCGCAGCGCAAAGAACTGCTGGAGCGTGATGTTGAGCCCCATGCGCTGCATGCGGTCGACGAGGAAGAAGGCCTGCTCGTCCGATGCGTGCAGGTCCTCGAAGAGGTCGCTCGTGATCGACACGTCGGAGCGCCGCAGCTCGCGCTGCCAGAGCTTGAGCAGGATCTGCGCGCACATGGGCACGTTCGAGTGGCGCGGCGGCTTGCGCAGCAGCAGACGCGGGCTGCCGGCCAGGCTGCTCTCGCTGCTCGTGTCGCTCTCGGTGTCGCTGCGCTCGGGGTCGTCGAGCATCTGCGCCATGTTCGAGAGCTTCCAGGAGGTCGACGAGCGTCGCAGCCCAGCGGACGACGAAACGGAGGAGCGCGAGGGCGCCGGCAGGACGTGCAGCGGGTTCTCCATGTGGTCGGCTTGCTTGGGCGCTTGGGCGGGAGGAGGAGCTTCTCTTGAGAGCGGCCAGCCAGCTTGCTCGGGAGGCGGCGAATTCAGAAGTGAGCAAGAAGGCCGCAATCAAAATCAAAGAGAGTGAGAGCGACTTCAAAAACTTCAGACGAGACAGCTGGGAGTTTTTAACATGATCTACAAAACCGCCAGTGCGGAGAAATTCACTTGCTTTTCGTATGCGGAAGGAATGCAAGTCGACTGAAAAAAAGTAATAATGGGAAGGCTTCATGCTTTGCTCGACAGCAACGACAGCAACGACAGCACGCTGCTCCCACGTGCGTCTTGCTGCCGGTGAGACCACCGCAATAGCGCGCACTGTGCTCACTGCGATGCGATACACAGCATATCTGTCCGAGTGTCCGAGAGCCTGTCCCGACACTGAACCTACCGATGTCGACCATCGGCTCGACATTGTTCTTCTGGCATTCGAGAACGAGCGACTGAGCGAGCGAAGCACAACGAACGTCAGGAAATGCGAACATTGAGACTCTAAAGAGATCCTTTGAAGCCGCAGATACATGTGCGGGCGGAGTGCTGCGAGAGAGAATCGAGGGAGTTCTCCAACTTGGGTGTGTGTGACGACCTCGCTCACTCACCAGAGCATCTCATCAGAACATTGTCGTGACCCCTGTGCAGAGCGATACAGTCTCACTCTGCTGGCTTCCGTGACGCCGGATTTCAAGCTTTTGAAGTCCAATAGTACCTTCTCAATCTAATACAATGACTCGTGGGACTACAAAACCTCCTGCTGTAAGAACATCCCGCACATCAAGTCATCTCAAGCGGGAAGGCGAGGAGGAGCTCCACATCCTCACACCCACACACGCACGCAACTTTGGCGAGATAGCTCGCTCCAATTGCGTGCACACACACACATCTCGATCACTGTGGACCAATCGAGCCCCCCAAGCACCAAACCAAGGCAGCCAACCGATGCAGCAACAAGCAGCAAAGTTACCTGCGAGTAGCTTGAGGGGTGCGACTCACGAAGAGCTCACCAGTGCAAGCACCATGACGATCGGCAGTGACGGTGGAAATGTCGGCGCCATTCCTTGCGCCACCACCTTCGCTTTCCTCGCGCTCACTCTGTTGTACGCGCAAGAGCCTCGCGTCAGCCCGAGTATCCGACCATCGCTCTCTATGTCTCCATCGACAAAGTCCATCGTTGGCGAACGTCTGACGACCTCTTGACTCACCCCGAACCGTGAGGCTGGCGCAAGAAGGCTGCACTGCATGGCGCGCTGGAAGATCTGCGAGTGTCACGTTGCAGTGTCAGGCGGTTGTTCGTCAGGCGGTTGTTCGTCAGACTGACGGCGCCACCGATAGTCAGCACCGCCACGTCAGCCAGTGCCTGCTCCTTTCCTATGTCACTTCTTCTCCGCTGGCGACGAACTCCATCTACTACTCCGTGGCGACCGCCGCCACACATCCGTTCTCGCCACCACACTTGTGTTCTCGCCTTGTCCGCCTTCCTCGCTCTCTTTCCACCTCCTCGCTCTCGGGTCCAGCTCCTCTCTTTGTTTCATCTTTCACTGCACCGCTGACGTCATTTCCAGCGAACAACATCGCCATTCTGCTGCTCTAGTGCACATGTTGCAATACGCTCTCTCGCTCTCTCGCTCTCTCGCTCTCTCTCTCTCTCTCAGCCTGCCACCCTGACTCAGGACAGCCGACACGCGCAAACGCGTTGCCAGGATTGCTGTGAACGTAGCAACCCGCAGTCCGACAGTCCCACGCGAACGCACCAAGATCTGCAGTGACAGTTCCTGAGCTCATGACCCTTCGTTTCGCTTGATGCTCGACGCATTGCTCGGCCAATCTTGACCGCGAACTCGAGGTCAGTCCTTTGTTTCGCTTGATAGAGCTGCCTTCCGTACTGCACCGCGGTTCTTCTCGCAAGCGGCGGCTTCGAACGCGCCAAGATCTGCATTCGTAGTGTCGAGCTGATGAATGGCTACTACCCACAACAGTCTCACACGAAGGCACACACAATGAGAGCAATGGACACGAAGACTCGCACGACAACGGAAACGATAGAGAAGGTGCTCGTGCTCGGTCCTCGGGTGATTGGTTGTGCACCTCAAGCAGCGAGGGTCGGTTAGCAGCAGAGCGTGAGGGTCCCGGTAGGTGAGTCTCACATCACGAACAAGTGCCTTTCTCAAACAAGAGTCGAGTCTCCGCCAGCTCCGACCGACTTGCTTTGTTCCGTCACAGCACTTGTGCTGCTCTGGGTCACAGGTGTACTTCTTAGCTCTCATCCTTTCGCTCGATCTCACGTTTCAGCCGATCGATGCATGCACGCGCTCACATCGCGTGGCACTTCCGACTGTACCCGATCCTTCTCGCAGCGACCGCGATCGTGCGTCTCTGTTCATCTGCTGCGTTTGTAGCTCCTGTGGTTCTTGAAGACGAATCGCTGGCGCTCGCTTCGATCGCCAGGTTGGCTACGGGACGATTCAGTGGTGTCACCTCCGCGATGTGCGTTCCTTGCTTTCGACTCGATCATCCGACTCGCCACCTCTCGTCGTATCCACGATCCCGACTCCACAACTCTACTCACGCGCTCACTCACTCACTCACTCACTCACTCGCATCCTACCTTCACCCGCACCATTTACCTGCAGCTCAAGAACCGCGAGCCACCCGACGTGACTTCGCCCAAGCACCTCCTCTCGGCCGTCCCGCAGTACTTCGCCTCCTTCCTGCTGCTCTACTACGCGTGCACATTCCGCACACCCGCGAGCGCGCTCCGACACCAGCTCGTCATCGACTCGTGCGTGCACCAATCACTCGCGACGCTGCTGCAGGGCTCGATCCTGCACTCCGCCGCCCACGTCAGCTGGAGCCTCTGCTGCGCGTCCCCGTCGCTCTGGTGCGTGGGTCGGATGCGTGCACACAACGGCATCGACAGCACCGAATTGCTCGTCAGTGTCTGCGCTCACTGCACACTCCGCACATGTTGCTGGACTGCTAGTCCCGTGGACCCACAGGCGTGCGAGCTCGAAAGCATCGTCAAGTGTCCCGCGCGCGTGCAGCTCCTCCCGCGCGACGTCTTGTTGCCGCGTCTCGCGCAGAGTCTCGCGACGTTCGCGCTCGCGTCCGCGATGGCGAGCGTGAGCGTCGCGCACCGCATGCAGGCGCTGGCTGCGCGCCGCCACCGCGCCCACTTCGCGTCGTTCGAGCGCCGCCCAGCCGCTCTTGCCACGTCCGCTGCCGTCTGAGATGTAGTAGTTGGTTT
>JAASFZ010000842.1:0-11469 GCA_023334075.1 Globisporangium nunn | reverse complement strand
GGAGAACCTCGTCGTACCTCGCGGCGATCCAGCTAGCCAACTTGTGATGCATGTCCTTCCTCATGCGGAGAACACGAAGTCGCATGCAGACAAGTCGGCGCGCGAGACGACACCTTATACGCTTGAGCCGACAGTGCGCCCGATACGAGATCGTCTTGTCGATCGACAAACACTTGCGAAAGTGCCGGTGTTCTGGGGCGGATACTGACATGGCAAAGCCGCTCGGATCGTAGATCGTCACGAAAGAGCGAACTCCGGGACTTTCGACGTCTGAAGCGCCTTCTCCACGTTAATACGCAAGGCGTAATCTGCACTCGTGCAGACCCGACAATACCAGCAGTGTCGAGACCAGCCGTCTCAGAAAAG
The DNA here is from genome assembly GCA_023334075.1 of Globisporangium nunn. Taxonomy (NCBI): domain Eukaryota; phylum Oomycota; class Peronosporomycetes; order Pythiales; family Pythiaceae; genus Globisporangium; species Globisporangium nunn. Next base: position 11,103 of record JAASFZ010000842.1, on the reverse strand, counting down.
TCCCCGCAGACCTCTAGTGAGTGACGCGTGCGCCTTTCTGGGCAAGAGATCGATGCGAGCGAGCGTGCTCTCATGCCGGGTCTTCCCGGCCTGGGAGAGCCATAGTCCGTGTGTCAGGCAGCTGCTAGATTTCTAGAAGTTGTCGACTTGAAGGGTAACCAATACAAATGAGTCGAAATCCTCAGTTCTGATTCTGCGGTGAGTGGTGACACGCAGACGCTGCACACTTCCTCCTCGCGACGCCGGACCGCGTACCTCCTCTTCTCTCGCCTGGAGATGGCGCCACACGAACGCCCAGCTGGAGCCCCCGCGCCAGCGTACGTGACCTCCACTGCCCCCCCCTCCTCTCAAAGCCTTCGGTTTGTCTCACGACCTCTCCAGAACCGACGGCTTCGACACTCACAGGAGCCCAAAGCTGACACGGACGACAGCGCTGTCAGCAGCCGCGGCCGCCGGACTCTCTGGCGGCGCGTTGCTGCTCTCGCGGAGACGAAGCAGCGGCGCTGCGAACCACAAGCGCATCGTCGCGGGCGCCTCGGCGCTCAACGACTTCGTCGCCAAGGTGCTTTCGGTGTTCGAGGGGGAACCCCAGCACAGCATTCGACGAATCGATCGCAGCGGTCTCCGATGCTGACGAACGAATGACTGGGTGCGATTGCTCGTGAAAATGGCGCAGGGCATGCGGCCAGCGCTCGAGAGCTACACGCCCGCATGGTGGACGAACGCGCACGTGCAGGTGTTCCTGCCGTTCGTGGTGCCGCAGACCCGTCTCCAGTACAAGCGCGAGCTTCTCGTGATGAAGGACGGCGGCCACACGTCGCTCGACTGGGTTGTCGAAGCCTCTGCGCCGCCGTCGCTCGCACGCAAGCCGCTGCGAGACGACTCGCCCATCGCGCTCGTCATGCACGGGCTCACGGGCGGTAGTGCCGGGATGCGCACGCTGTGCGCGGCGGCGCTCGCGAGCGGCTACCGACCTGTGGTCTTCAACAAGCGCGGCCACGGTGGCATGAAACTCGCGACGCCTGTGCTGCAAGAGTTTGGCTACACGGACGACCTCAAGCACGCAATCGGTGAGATCGAGAAAGCGTTCCCGGCCAGCAAGTTGTACGGCATTGGGTACTCGGCTGGCGCTGGACTGCTCTGCTCGTACCTAGGCGAGACCGGGAGCGAGTCCCGCATCGACGCCGGCGTCTTCATCTCGCCGGGCTACAATATCATCGACCTCTTCTGCCGCGGCCGCGTCCACCCAGTGTACTCCTTCCTCATGACGTTCAACCTCAAGAAGCTCTTGCTGGCGCACCAGAAGGAGCTGCGCGACGTCGTGGATATCGCGGCGGCGCTCAAGGCCACGAGCATCAGTGAGTTCGATGAGCACGTGTACGCGAAGATCCACGGCTACGAGAGCATCGAGGCTTACTGGAAGCACAACGATCCGATGCGCGCGATCGCCACCATCCAGCGCCCGGTCATGTGCATCAACGCGCTGGACGACCCGGTGTGCACGAAGGAGACGATCCCGTACGAACATTTCGAGAAGAGCCCGACGGCGATGCTCGTGGAAACAGGAGAAGGCTCGCACTGCGCGTTCTACGAGGGCGCCGTCGCGCTCGAGTCGTGGGCCAACAAGGCTGCGATGCTGTACTTCGACATGGTTCGCGAGTACCAGTACGGACTTGAGAAGGTGACTGTGTCCCCAGAGCAGAATTGCATTGGTGCTGACGTAGAAGACGACGGAGACAAGTACACAGGAGCAGTAGTAGCAGCGACCTCCATCAACTCAGGACTGGCACAAGCAAACTGAAATGCAAGACGTTCTCCCTCTGTTCACGTTCGTGTGGCTTGTACCTCGTGTCTGTCTGTCTCGACATCAACTACCAGTCTGAATCACTCGTGTAGCCGTCATCGTTGTAGTAGTCGCACATGTACTTGCGACTCCACGCCTCAGCATTCGTGGGGAAGCCAGGCACACCGAGTGGCGCGATACTTCGACCTGCTGGCTTCGTTCGCATTCCAGGCGTCTTACTCGACTCGGAGCTACTTCGCGGAAAGCAGCGCGTGAAACACGTCATGACGGAGAAGAAGGTGCTCGACGAGATGTCAGCTGCTGCCGTCTTCTTGCCGTCGTCGGCGTCGTAAACGCCTAGCGGTTCCTGGGTGTTTGCATACGAGCTCGTGATTGCCCTGGGCGACTTCCGCCTCATCGGAGATGACTCGGGGCTTCTGTCGATGAAGTCCGAGCCAGAACGAGGGCGAACCCTGTTCTTGTAGCTATTGTCGTCGTCGGCGCCATCGCCATTCTCATCGTTTGACGACGAACCGGAGCCAAGATGCTGCTCGTCGTCGTCGTCGTCATCGATAGCCGCGAGATGGAGCGCGTGTCGCAAGAACGTCGACTGGCGCTTCGCGTCGCTCTTGACCTCGCTGAACTTAGTCCTGATCGCGGCTTTCGCACTCTCTTTATCCTGATGACGCTGCATCGCTTCGAGCACGTGCGCGCTCACCTGAGACGCCTTGGCGAGCTGGTCCTCCATGGCATTCAACCAGCGCTTGCGCTCAAGACTCGACTGCGCCTTGCAATCGACGCGGATGCCCTCGGGACCAACGCGCACAGAGAACCCGCGCGAGAGCAGCTCGTCGCTGTCGTCGAGAATGCGCTCTGAGGTGCGCTCCGGACGCGTCCAGGGCCCTGCTTCCACGATCTCGTACACTGCAATAGGCGGGACGCCGGCAGCATCTCGCTCACTTGCGCCAGCTGCTGCCTGCTCCTGGGTCTCGTAGAGCAACCACTGCGTGCCGATGACGGCGCAGTACCTCGTCTTCCAGAAGAGCGCGAGCTTCTTCTTCTTCTCCTTCAGCTTCAGATACCCTTCCATGGCAGCTCCCGGGATGAACGGCAGCGCCGGATCCCGCAGCATTACGCGGCTTGACGTGTGCAGCGACAAATCCTCGACTGCAGCTGCGACTGCCGCCATCCATTGCGCTTGTTCTTCTTCGGAGCTCACAGTGCACTCCAAGTACCCTCCTGCTTCGTTCTCCACTCGAAACCCGAACCTGCTCGCGCTACTACTACCTCCGCTACTCCCAAGATTCACCGCGTACGTCGGGTACCAAGGCTCCACCGCAACAAGATCGTGCTTCTCGAGCGCTTTGCGTTCGCGGTCGGCACATGTAGCGAGTGCCATATCCGCGTACAAACGGAGACTGGTTCCTTCCAAGACCGCGTAGCGCTCTCTCCAGATCGCTCCAAGGAAATGGTGACGTATGCGAATGTAGCCTTCCGTCCGCTGCTGTTGGATCGTCGTGTTCCTACGCTTACGAGTGTCTCCTCCACTTCCGCTGACATCTGCCACGTGAGCAGCAACCTGGCGCGCAAACTCCTTTGCGTCTTCGTCCAAGTACATCTCGGCGAGCGCAAAGTCGAGCTCGTTCTTGATAGCGCGAACCCAGTGGTTCTTGTGCTCGCAAGAGGACGCGGTGAAGTAGAGTGTCTCTCTCAATGATGACGAAGCCGTGGTTGCTTCTACACGGAATCCGGGTCCTTCTCCATTATCGTTGCGACCACTTCCAATGTCATCCCGAGACTTCGTCGCAGCGGAGGGAACTTCCCAGTCGCTGACTGAGACGATGTCGACGTCCAGCAAACCGCTACAGTCTGCTCTACCTTTGGTTCTCGGTGCTGCGAGGTTGTTAGGAACATCATTCTTGGAAGCGAAACCTCGCAGGCGACACTCTGTGAGCACGAAAAAGAGGGGCGCCGCAGCAGAAGTCGCTTTTGATGAGCCATAGGTGACACGCCAGGGCGTCAGGAGCCCATCGAGGGTAGCTCCTGGCGTCAAAGAGGGCAACTCTGCAGCAGCGTCCGGCAATTGTAGCGGATCGTGCCTCTTGACCTCCGCCTCTTTCGTCTGCTCGAGAAGCAGAATGAGCTTCTCGTCGGCAAGCAGCTCTTCACCTTTGAGCAAGTTAATCTCCGACCGAATCGCGCCGATCCACGCCACCTGTTGCGCTGAGGATGCAGGGAAGACGTGCACAAACTTGGCGCTTTCGTCCTTCGTTTGGATCGTGAAAGTGAGGTCGAGAGCACCACCAGTGAACCCAGCTGATGCTGAGCTGTCATCACCGAAGAGTTTGTACAAGTGCCGTCTCGCAGACTTCGGTGGCGACTTGGTTACTGATGAGATACCGAATGAGGAGCTGGGTGTTCGCGATGTCGATGAACTCGCCAGCTCTATTGCTTGAACAGACATGCGCGGCTGCTCGCTTCGAAGGAAGGTCCCTTCGTCGGCGTAGATCATCATCGTGGCGCGGCGCAGCACAACAAAGTAGCCTTCTTTCATCGCCGCGGAGGAGCTCGGTACGCCAGGGTCACTCGATGTCTTGTACTCGAGGTAGCCTTTCATCACAACTTTTGATGTGTCCTTCGCAGCGCTGGCATCCTCACCAAGCTGGACACCAGAGGCCATGACGATCTCGCTGTCATTGCGGTCATCACCCCCACCTTCGCTGCTTTTGCTACTGGTGTCTCGACTTTCGAGCACACGAGCTGCTTGCTGGGCTTGGATCTGCTGGTCTTGCAGCATCTCGAGAGCCGTGACGCGCTCGGCGCCGACCCGAATCTGTTTGATCCACTTAGCGCGCAGCAAGTCCGTTGCAGCGCTGCAGCTCAGGACAATCTGCTCAAGCGTGAGGATCTGGAACGGGAACCGGCACTTCGCGTCTCCTTTCGGCGAGATCGGAGCGGAGCTGCTGGAACCCATGCTCACTGTTGCAGACCGCTCCCACGCTCGCGTGGAGAGCGAAGTGAACGTCCCGACGACCGTGTCCTCGTCGTCGTTGTACACAACAAGCCGGTTGTTGTTTTCGAGCACAAAGTGGCGCTCCTCCATCGCCACTGCTACATCACGCTTCTTCACGTTGTCTGCTGCCGAGGCAAAGTCCATTCGCACTAAGAGGTACCCGCTGTGACTGATGCCCATGGTGAAAGAGCTTCTGCGCCGCATGAGCCGCGGACTTGCACCAGATCTGCCTTCAGTCGAGGTGTCTGAATGCAAGAGTTGCGTCTCCTCTTCAAGCAAACTTTGGCCAAGGATGGAGTCGAGCGCCGCCTGGAGTATCTCCATCCAGTGCCTCTTCTCCAGCGGGTTTGGCGCTTCGAAGCTTAACCACACGTGATCTGTCGTCTCGATCGCGAAGCGATGTTCAGATCGCTTCGTGCTGCTGTTACCACTGCCGTCGCCACTTGCAACAGATTTGACAGCGAGTACAGTGACGATCTTGTCGGGTGCAGTACCGGCCGTGAATACTTCATGTGAGGCGTAGAATGCAAGCGATAGTCCGTTCAAGGCGGTGTGGACACTCTGAGAGCGCTTCCATGAACTGTCGTTGCACCACAACAAGCTGCCGTCAAACTGCAGCGTGTTGAGTGCCCGCCTGTACGCGGTGGAAGGCGGAAGAAGCGCTAAAATCGACTCGTCCTGCACGAGCGCCGATCCGTACGCAGCATCGATCGCTTCGAGAAGTGCAAACTCGCGGCGAGAGTAGCACGTGAGCAGCATATCGAGGTCGTCGAGTTTCTTCGGGTTCGTCTCCCGATAGAACTGCGCAAGGCGCTCTTTGAGCTCTGCCTTGCGAGTCATGCGATCGTTTTCTAAACTCATTTCCTCTTCGTCCTCGTCACCTCTTTCATCTTCCTCCATACTTGCTGCCGCGGCTCGTGCAATCGCGATCCCGTGCCTGAACGCTCGCATCCACGCCGCCTTCTCAGCAGCGCTAGTTGCGGCACAGAAGAACGACTTCCCGTCCACGATCTCGAGTCCCAAGCCGTGCTCGAACGTTTTCGACGCCGTCTTGCCGTGCCAGTCGCTCACACTCTTCACTTGGAAGCTGCCGCGCGGCTGGATCGCCGGGTTCCTGCTGTCTTCATGCGTGGCAAAGTACTCAAGGGTGTTGCTGACGAGCACGCAGTAGCGCTTGCGCATCGATGGGATCAAGTGGCCACGCTTCGTCAGGTAGCCCTCCATGAGAATCTTCTTCTGCAGATCATCACTCGGTGCATCCTTCTCGTCCATTCGAGCGTTGACATCGTTGTTTTCCGCTCCGTCTCGCTGTTGTGCGTCATGCACTTGTTCAAGCGTTTGCAGCAACGCTGTGAACTTCGGATCTGTACTGAGGTCGGTGTGGTAAATCACGTCGATCTGTTCCAGCAGCTTGCGCTCGCGGCCGCGGAAAGCGTGCATCAACGTGCCTACTTCGCTCACCTTGTCTGCGTTATATCGCTCGTAGAAGGCGACGAGGAGGGAGTAGAGCTGGTTTGGTGGTCCTTGCGTCGGCAACACAACCGAACCCGCATGACTCTCTTCTTCCTGCCTGAGAGACGAAGCGTCTTCGCTACATGCACGCTCGAGCTGCTGCAGTTGCTTCTCATGCTGGTACTTGTCCGCTGCAGTGCGTAGCACTTGGATCCAGTCCTGAGCGAGTTGATCTGCGTCTGCACGTAGAAGAACAGGACCGCACAAGAGTGTCTCGATGCTGAGCGTCGCGTTCATTTCCTGAAGCCTTGCACTGCGCGCATGCAGATTCACCACGACATCGACCAAGAGCGGAGCGTGTCTTTCGCGCTGCAAGGCGCTTTTCGCTTCAGTCGGGTCATCGGATACGATTACGCTGGTAACACTCGTGTCCACACCGACAGCTTCACTGGCGCCGTCTGCATGAGCCTGGCGACTCGAGCTGTAGCAACTCCACGTATCACCACGTAGCACGCAGTAGCATTTCTGGAACGTGGCGCCGAGGACCGGATGCTTGACCCAAAGGTAGCCCTCGTACTGGCAAGATGTGGTCGCTAAAGTATCTTTTTCAGAGACGACTTCACTATCGAATGATGAATCGCGCTCGCGCTCCCATTGCTGCACTGATCGCACGAGGCTCGTGAACTCGGGATCCTCGCAGATGCGCGTTCCGTAGGTGGCGTCCAAGTCTACCAAGAGCTGCGTCTCATTCCCCGCAAAGTAAGACAGCAACGCCCCGACCTCGCCCACTTTGCGTGGATTGTGCTGCTTGTAGTACTCGACCAGCCTCAGGCGCAGCAGGTCCGACGCAGGTGAATCCGCTCTCACACTCTGTTTACCAGGTGAGCCGCCGGCGGCAGCTGTGCTTGCCGCCGATCGCTCGGCATTGGCGTGCGCAAAACCAAGGCCGCTGCGGATCTTGGCCATCCACGTGAGCTTATCCTCGACGGTTCCGCAACTGAGCGCGAGCGAGTGCTGCGGCTGCTGATGCTGATGAAGATGGAAAGAACCGACCTCGTCCTGGTCTTCCGTGTACGACACAAAGAACGTGTGCTTCGCCGGCGCGTTCGGCACGTAGTCTACTGGCGGAGGGTACTCGTACACGCTCGAGATCATGACGGATTCGATCGGATCGTACGGCTCGGTCTCGTAGTGTGTCTGCGTCCGGTAGCGCACGAGCCTGTTGACCGAGAGGACGCAATAACTCCTGTCGCTGTTCCAGCATAAGTAGCCAGCCATCTTGACGAAATCGACGAGACCGCTCTTCACACCGCTGCTCTTGCGCCTTGCGTGTCCAGATTGCTGCTTCACCGCCGCGCCTGCAATTTTGTCGAGGAGCACCACGACTTGTTCGTCGTGCGCCACGTCGGTGCCGTAGATCCGATCGAGATGCTCAATCAACGCCCTCTCGCGATGCTTGTAGCGCTCGATAAGCATCGGCACGTCACCAAGCTTGTCGGGGTTGTGCTCTGTGTAGAACTCGTGGAGCAGCACATGGAACTCCTCGAGCGTGGCAGCCATCTCGTCGATCGGCACCGCGCCATCTCCCTCGTCACCCAGAGCGGGAGATTTCGCACACGCCTTCTGTAAGATGCTCTTGCGCGCGCGGTTGATCATCGACTCCTCGCGTCGGATGGGCGACAACAGGCGCTCGCGGTGCTTCAGTAGCGACTTGCGGATGCCGTGCACCCACTTGTCCTTCTCGTCGCTGCTCGCTGCGCTACAAAAGATGGTCTGGTGGCGCAGCGTCTGGATCTGGAACCCGTGGCTGTAGTGCAATAGCGCGCCGCGGCCGTCCCAGTCCGAGACGCTGCACACTTGAATCTCTTCGTGGCCCGTGTCCTCGCTGTTCTCGTACGACTCGCGTGAGCTGAAGATGTAGAGCCGCAACCCTTTCAGCACGCAGTACTTCTTCTTCATCGCAGGCACGAGCGTGCTCTTCTTGACGAGGTAGCCCTCGACCACGACTGTGGTTTCGAGTTCCGACCGCGTCGGCGGAGCAAGCGGGTCGTTTGGTGCAGATGGAGGCGACATGTTCTCGCCCTGCGCTTCGTCGCGCACCTTTTGCTCTGTACTGTGACCAGCGTCTCCTACAACTCCCGCTTCATCCTTTCTACTACTAATGCTTGGGAACTGGAAGTGACCACTGGTCTTCTTTGGCGAGAGCGCAGCCATGGAGGACATGAGGTCGAACGAGTCGCGTCGAGACTTAGCGGCGACTGCCCGGTGCGGAGACAGCGGTGGCATCGTGATGCCGATGTGGAGCGCCGTGGTCCACGTTGTGACACTCTGGCGCGTTGGTGCGCTACAGCAGAGCACCTTTCCCTCGACCGTGACGACTGAGAACGTGTGCGGGAGCACCTTCATAGCGACGCCGACCTTGCCAGTCCACTCGCCGACACCCGACACGTGCACGACACCCACGGGCGACTCGGGCAGCGCCGCAAACATGTCGGCGTCCTTGTACCAGCAGAGCGTGTTGCCAAAGAGCACGTAGTAACGGCGGTGTGTCGTGGGCTTGTACGGGTGCTTGCACACCAGGTAGCCTTCCGCGAGCGGGTCCAAGTGGGACGGCGCCGTGCTCCACGTCGCGATGCGCAGCTTCGCGAGCTGCTTCGCGGCCTGCGCTTCGTGCAAGTTGGTCGCCGCGGCATCGCGGAGCTTCTGTCCTTCGTCCGCGCGATCGCGCGATGCGCGGAAGAGCTCTGCGTACTCGCGACTGAGTGCGAGCACCCGCTCCTCGAGCGCAGCAACGTCCTGCTGGCACGTCTCTTCGACATTCGCGGCAACCTCGAGCTGCGCCGCGAGGCGCTCGACGTCCGAGATGTCGTCCCTATCAGAGCCTCCTGAGAGCGCAGCGTCGTGCGCACTTTGCCTCGTGGCACTCAGCGCCTCGCGCGCCTCCTGCACCTTCTCGCGCGCCTCAGCGAGCAGCGTGTGTGCGTGCGCGAGCTGCTCCTCAAGAGCCGCGCGCTCGGTGACGTTCTGCGCCATGCGCTGTTCGCCCGCGCGCACTTCACCACTGACGTTCTGCGCGCCCCGCACAGCGTCGGCGGCGCGCGTGAGCGCCTGCTGCTCGCGCTCGGCGGCCTCCGTTAGCTGGCGCTGCGCGGCGTCGATCTCGTCCTGCGCGATGCGCTCGGGCTCCGCGAGCGCGTGGCGCAGCGCGTGCATCCAGCGACGCTTGGCGTCCGCCGAGTCCGCGTGGCACTGCAGCCAGTCGGCACTCCCAAGGCACGCAAGCTCGAGAGCGTGCGCATACACGCGCAGCGCCGTGGCGCCATCCCAGTCGCGCGCCTGCACCACCTCGTGCACGTCGCGCGGGTGCGCACCTCGCCGCAGCTCCTCCTCGTTCCCGTAGCTCGCGAGCATCGTGCCTTTCAGCACGCAGTAGCGGCGCTGCATGGCGCCCAGCAGCCCGCTGCGCGTCCAGAGCACGCCTTCCATCTCGCCATCCGATGCTGGGGTGCTGGAGCTTGAAGCGTCACAGGTGACAAATCCTCCCTCGCTTTCTTCTCTACCTTGAGCCAGGTCCTTCTAATGACTCATGATTGAAACCCAGCTGTTTTCTTCAAGGTCTCATTTGGCCATTTGTCCCGCCGAGCATGGTGCTGCTGCAGGTGACGGACCTGCCGCTGGACGCGTGGCCTGCGATCGCACGCTGCCTCCTGGGCGCCGACCTGCTGGCGCTCGCGGCCACGAGTCGCTGGGCCTGGCGCCACTTCTCGCAGGACGCGTTCTGGAGCCACCGCCTCTCGCTCCAAGAGGATCGCGACGCAGCAGCAGATGAGGACGAGGCAGTAAACGGCGCAGCGCTTGTCACGCGCGCTCCACCGGCGCTGCGACGCTACCTACGCGCGTTCTCCTTCCGGCTGCTCGGCTGCCAAAAAGGCTCGAAAGCACATCCGGCGGCGCCGCGCGGCAGCGCGGTCGACCTACCGCAATTCTACCCGGAGATCGCGCAGCAGCACGCCGCGTTCTCGTTCGATGTCTGGTTCTGCGTGCTGCCCGCCACGAGTAGGCTGTTCGCCGGTGGCATCCTCTTTGGTGCGCAGTCATCCAATTTCGCAAACGTGCACTACTGGGCGGACTACCACCAGCAATTCGCGCTCGTGAGCTCCGACCGCCGCCTTTACTGCTCCGTGCTTAACGCCAAGCCCGAGCTCGCAGCCGACCTGGACGTCGACCGGTGGTACCACCTCGCGCTCACGTACGACCATGCGACGCAGCGCGTGTATCTGGACGGCAAGCTCGTGAGCGAGCTGAACGGGGCCTGGCACAGCGAGATGTGGAGCTTGGGGTATGCGCAGGTCGGCTCGGGCTGCGTCACCGCGAACGACCACAACCTCCCAGTCCCGAAGTTCTGCGGATGGTACCCGTTTAACGGACTAGTCGACGACTTCCGTCTATGGAAGCGCGCGCTGACAAGCGAGGACGTGCAGTCGCTGGCGATGGGAGGCGTGGGAGACGCCGGCGAGCCCTTGTTCGCGCTCAAGCGCGACCTGCTCTACTTCCCGATGAAGAACGCTGAGCGCATGGGCTGCTCGCGACCGCTCGAGCGGATCGTCGCGCCGCTGAGCGCGCACGGGTTCCCGTCCGGAGTGAATCCACCGAAGCCATCCCGAGCGTCGCGTGGGGACCGTGCGCAGTGGCAGCAGCATCGCCGCCGGCAGCAGCAGCAGCGGCAGTGAGGACGGGAGTGAGCGATCGATAGTTGGACCCTCGGCGACCGACTTTGGTCGAGCTGCAGAGCTGCATGCATGGATGGATGCATGCATGCATGTGCGGGTGCGTGCGTAAGCACGAGAAGAGGAGG
>JAASFZ010000841.1:0-11470 GCA_023334075.1 Globisporangium nunn | reverse complement strand
TGTCGTGAGGCCCTGTACACAATATGTATACACCCTGTTACTTGCACTAAACGACTCTGCTGTTATGGAAACAGCAACTTCTCGACAACCGTGGCTGAAGCAATGACAGAAGAAAGCTGGCGGATTTGGATGGACCGAGTGCTGGCAGTGAAACACGAGAGACGTAGAGCATGTAAGACGCCAATTAGACATCACGACGTGCTAGTAATGCCGATTCCAATCTTTTTGATCTCATGAGCAGCATACCGTACATGAGGGGCGGTTCTTCATGCGCAGTCGTTTTGCCGTCTCTCCCGAAAGCGAACGCAGTCTCTGACTGATCTTTGCACCATGGGGGGCATGACGGCAGCAACAAATGTGATGAGATTCGATCAATAGCGGCATACGACTAGCGAGCAGTGCGTCAGCTCAGCAGCAGTTTGCTCACATGCTTGCGAGAGACCGCCTCCAGATCCTGCTTCTTGTGAGGTCTCATGGCATCGACACACCTGCCAGAAACTGCATCCAAGCGATCTATTTGACTCATGCGCCACCAAAAAGCGCTTCACGGAAGCTCAAATCATGCAAGTGTAAGCAATTGGTGCGAAGCAAGGCAAGCAGATTCACTCGCATCGGCGCGATAAGCGGGAAATTCGCGCCATGATTCGTAGAGGGACAGCACCCGCGCGCTCCTCTCAAGGTGTGCACCAAGAAAACCGTGCGAGAACTAGCATATCACAGGTACTAGCTGATAAAGTACCACTTCGGTGGTCATTCGTAAAAATTGGAACGACAGGTACTGGCTGATTTGCCACAAACGCTTTTGCATACAACAATCCAGTCAAATCATCTTCGGCACAACAACTTGACGACTCTGAACTCTTCTGAGATGTTCAGCATAAATGATGCGATCGGTATTGTAGGGTATTCATTTCTACAGGCTGCTTGAAGCATGCTTGTTAGTCAGCCTGCAATACTCGACCTCATTCATTTTTCGGACAGTACAAATTTTCACAAATGAGTCCTTCAAAAGATGGAGACCCTCTTGGCCAAAAGACCTCGGATCACAGGTAGTGACATCTTGACCTTCTCGCTGCCATTCGCCGAATCGCCTGCACACGCACACACACACACACACGCACACGCGCTCTCGTGCCGACAGCCATGACGGACGCGAAGCTGCCCGTGCCGCTCAACACGACATTCAAGTTCGACGGCAGCTCTTCGGACCTCACGCAGCAGCTCTACCAGCGCTACGCCAAGGGCGACACGGTGCCGCAGCTCGAGTTCACCGAGAACAATCTACCGAAGCGCGTGCAGGAGCGCCTGAGCAAGAGCGGCAGTAGTTTCGCCGCGCTGCCCGGTATCCTGCAGCGCGCGCTGCTCTGGGACTCAGGCTTCGCACTCGACTACTCGGAGAAGGCCACCGTGCAGATCTGGACGCTCGGCGGTAGCTCCATGGCGAACATGGCTGTGAGCGAGGCCGAATACAATGGTGTTGCATGCAAGTCGAGGAGTTGCCCGGCGCCCACGGGCGGCAAGACGCCTCGCAGTTTGGAATGCACCGGCGAGCAGATGCTGCGTACTACCAAGTGCATGGCGTCGGACGTCACGAATCCAAGCCTGCACTCGCCCATGTGGGCGCTCGGTGTCGACCCGAACCTCGTGCCGGAGATCAAAATCATGGATCACTCGTGGACCGACGATCACAGCAAGATCTCGTACAAGATTTACGCGATCCACACGGAGCGGACCACAGCGTCATACGAAGACTGCCCGACGTCCGGCTATGACGCGTTCGTGTTCCCGTGCTACATCAAGAGCGCCTCGAACGACACGGTCGTGGCCAAGTTCGCAGAGCCGCAGATGAGCGCCTGGGTTGACACGCTGATCGCGGCGTTTCCGAAAGGGTCGACGGTCAACGGCGGGGCGAACACCACTGGGAGCACCGGCGGCGCTGGTGGCTCGTCGACGAACGGCGGAGCGAAGACCGCTGACAGCGGGTCGTCGGGTGTTGGCGCCGGCGCGATCATCGGGATCGTGGCGGGCGTCCTGGTGCTCATCGGCGTCATCGCGTTCTTCGTGGTGCGCAAGCGCCGGAACAACTCGGCTGACCACAATGACAGCGTCGACCCGAATGCGCTGATCACGCCCGGCGCGAAGCAGGACGGCATGTCAAGCACGTCGCAGCACGCCATGACGACGACAACGACGACGGTGGGCGGCAACCAGTTCACGACGATGGGTCGGCAAACGGAGGACTTTGGCAGCTCGAGCAGCAACTCGGTGCTCCGAACCCTGCTGACGGACCCGAACCTGGTGGACCGCCGCCTCGTGTACGAGAAGATCGAGTTCGGGAAGATGCTGTCGAAGGGCGCGTACGGCGAGGTCTGGATCTGCCAGTACGAAGGCCAGGCCGTTGCTGTGAAGCGCCTGCTGCAGAACAAGCAGCTCAAGTTCGAGCAGGTGCGTGACTTCTCGAACGAGATCCAGCTTAGCGCGAGTCTCCAGCACCCGAACGTCATCGGCTTCGTGGGCGTGGCGTGGACGAGCCTCGAGAACCTCGTGATGGCGGTCGAGTACCTGCCAATGGGTGACCTGCAGAACTACCTCAAGAAGAACGCCGACCTGCTCTCGTGGGCGCGCGACAAGATCCACATGGCGCTCGGCATCGCACGCGCGCTCGAGTACATCCACAGCCGGTCACCGCCGCTCATCCATCGCGACCTCAAGTCAAAGAACGTGCTGCTCACGGAGCGCCTGGATGCCAAGCTTATCGATTTCGGCGTGAGCCGCAACTTCCAGCAGGAGGAGATGACCGCGGGCGTGGGCACGCCGTACTGGACGGCGCCCGAGGTGCTCGAGGGCACCAAGTACTCGGAGCGCTCGGACATCTACTCGTTCGGCGTGCTGCTCTCGGAGCTTGACACGTGCGAGCTGCCGTACTTTGATACGACAGGTCCGTCGGGCGAGAAGCTCAAGCCGTTCCAGATCCTGAACGACGTGATGGCCGGCACACTGCACCCGAGCTTCACGACCGAGTGTCCACCTCGCGTGCGCAAGGTGGCTGAGGCGTGCTTCGAGCGCGACCCGGAGAAGCGTCCGAGCGCCAGCGAGCTTGTGAAGATGCTCGAGGGATAAGAGGATAAGAGTCTATGTGAACTTGTGCTGTGGCTCCGGTGGATGTGTTGAGCGGGTGGACGGAGTCGGATGAAGCAAGGAAGCATCACCGCGATGTGCTTTGCTATCGTACTCTTTTGTGGTGAGGTGTGTGACTTGGTGCCGTGAGCGCCACCCCGAGCAGTAAGCTCCTGTGTGTAGGTGCACAGCACAGGTGCAAGAGGGGCTGGAGAAATGAAGATGGGAGGACCACAGACACCAAACGAGATGGACGCGCTGAATATTGTCGCTCTCACTCTCTCTTCGATCGCCACGAGCGACCGACACACATGGCGATGACGCATCCGGTAAACGGAGCGAGCAGCCCAAGCAGCAAACCGAACGAAGCGAGCATCCGATTTCCGCGCTGATGTTGCTTGACAGATCCACTTCCGACATCGCGATGCTCTGTTTGGTGGTGAAAGGACGGATGGCGTCGAGATCGGGAGCGCTTCAAGCATCAGAGAGGAGAGACGTTCGACATGTCCACACGTGCATCGCCAACTGTGCGCGAGCGCAAGTGGATCGCATAAGCTAGTTATCCTATCGGATAAAGGAGTAATTTTCGATTTCTTGGCGTGCAGAGTGGTGAGAGCATTTACAGTAATCATCCTCCCAGCGCCCCGAACCCTAGGGCTACATTTGCTGAAAGTGAAAACAAAGAATGACGTCGCCTTGTCGCTCGTTTAGTGTTGAGATCTGTATGCCACCTATTGGGATTGCACGTCACGGTGCAGAAACGGGCCGTCTCGGCAATGTGCCTTCTGCAACTAGAATCGCGTCGGCTGGGGTATACAAACCGCAAGCTTTCTGATATGTCGAATCCCGCGTCAAAGCGCAACCCGAGCCCTCGTGTGTTTTCAAATCTACGCATATACAAACGGCAAGCCAAGGCGGGGGCACAAAAGCACCGGCACATGCGTTCTCGGGTTCCCAATACAGAAATGCGTGCGGTACTTTCCTTCTCTCTCGCTCCTGCGCAGGCGTGTGGTGGTGTGGGCGTGTGTGTGTGTGGGCCGCCGGTCGATCGGCGCTCGCAGCCTCGCGGGCGGTCGTCGTCGTCGTCGTCGTCTGCCAGCCCCCGCGCATCAAGCGCATCGAGCGTATCGAGCGCGCGTGCGTCGCGGGTGCATAATTTCTGCTGGAAGCGCTTCCAGATAGTGTCCGGTTATCCACCAACTCTCTACTCGACAAAGCAATTTATCTCCCGTCGTTTTCGACATTCTCGACACATCGATGCCGACGCATTTTCGACACCTCCGACTGCTGGTGGCAGCAGCGGCGACGACCACATTGCTCGTCGCGTTTGCGCTGCTCGATGTCAGGCACAGTATCAGCAGAATCAGCTCAGGAATCAGCCGCCCAGCTAGGGCACTGCGGAGACGCCTGGGCGCCGTCGAAGTGCCGACCGACCCAGCGTTCCGGTGGGATGGCAGCACGTCCGACCTGGCGCAGCAGTTCTACCTGCGGCACGCAGCGGGCGCGACGGCGAAGCCGCTGAGTCACACTGACGAGGCGCTGCCCGCGGCCGTGCGTGCGCGGCTGGCGTCGCACCAGCTGACGTTCCGCGAGCTGCCGCCGCTGCTGCAGCGCGCACTCGTGTGGGACACCGGGTACGCGTTCTCGCCGGCGCCGCAGTACAAGTTCATCCGCATCTACACAGTGGGGGGCGTGTCTATGGCGCACATCGGCGTCTCGCACGCCGAGTACCTGAGCGCAGGCTGCAACACGTCGGACTGCGAGGACCCGAACGGCACGCCGACGTTTCGCTCGAAGACGTGCTCGGGCGACATGATGCTCTCGGTTGCGCACTGCGCGTCCGAGGAGGTGACTGACGGCAGTCCGCACATGTCGATGTGGGCTACAGGCGGCGATCCGAACGCCATCCCAACCATGAACATCGAGCGCCACTCGTGGGAAGACAAGGTCTACGGCAAGAATTACATCGTCTTCGCGATCCACACGACGGATGACGACAACGAGCCGCCGTGGGACAACTGTCCGAGCCCGGGCGTCTTCGGCTCGGTTATCATCCCGTGCGACACGTACTCGCCCGCGCGCGCCGCGCGCATGAACTGGAGCGATCCGCAGCCGGGCGCGCTCGTCGAAGCCTGGCTCGCGCAGGTGCGCGCAGAGACGCGCCGCTCGCCGCTCCTTCTCACACTGCCCATCGGCGGCGGACTCGTAGTCGTCGCGCTCGCGGTCTATGCCGCCGTGCGCTACCGGCGCGCGAACCGCGCGACCTTTGGCGGTGGCGGCGGTGGCGCCTGCGGCATTGTCTCCTCCGCGGACGCCGCCAAGAGCGGCGGCGCCGTCCTGTCGTCCACCCTCGACCAGGGGCTGCTCTCGCCTCGGTCGAAGGACCCGTACATGGTCGCGACCGAGTCGCTTGCGGCGTACCGCGGTGCGGCGCGCCAGTACTCGACGCATCATCTGCTCACGACGCTGCTGAACGACCCGCACCTGCGCGCGCGGCGACTCAACTACGCCAAGCTCACGTTTGAGCGCGAGCTCGCGAAGGGCGCGTTCGGCGAGGTCTGGCTCTGCTCGTACGAGGGCGCGGCTGTGGCCGCGAAGCGCCTGCTGCAGACGCGCAAACGCACATCTGAGGACGTGCACACGTTCATCGACGAGATCCAGCTCACAGCGGCGCTCGAGCACCCCAACATTCTGAAAATCATTGGCGTGGCCTGGAACACGCTCGAGAACCTGTGCATGGTCATGGAGTACCTGGCGCTGGGCGACCTGCAGGGCCATCTGCGCCGCCACGGCGAGACTTTGAGCTGGTCGCACGACAAGCTGCCGCTCGCAACGGGCGTCGCGTGCGCGCTGCGGTACCTGCACGGGCGCTCACCGCCGCTCATCCACCGCGACGTGAAAGCGCGCAACGTGCTGCTGACCGCGAGCTGCCAGGCGAAGCTCATCGACTTTGGCGTGAGCCGCAGCTACGGCGAGTGCTGCATGACAGTTGGCGTGGGGACGCCGTACTGGACGGCGCCCGAGGTGCTCGAGGGCACGGTGTACTCGGAGAAGTCGGACATCTACTCGTTCGGCGTACTGCTCTCGGAGCTCGACACGTGCGCGGCGCCGTACCAGGACGCCAAGACGGAGGGCCGCCGCGAGCCGCTGCAGCCCTTCCACATCCTCAAGCTCGTGATGGCGGGTACGCTCAAGCCCAACTTCACGCCCGCGTGCCCGGCGCGCATCAAGGTGGTCGCGGACCTGTGTCTGCGGCGCGACCCGGCACTGCGGCCGAGCGCGACCGAGGTCGTGGCGCTGCTGGAGGAGCTCGCGGACGCGCGCGAGAGCCTCTAGCGCGGATCGGGAGCTGCTGCGAGAAGGCGTGGCGGTGTTTACTAACGTGTCGTTCGTTGTACAGAGGAGGCGGTCGGTTGGTCGCCGTGAGCGTGTCATTCCTATCATTTGTTATACTATTTTATTCCGTCTCCACAACCTTCGCTTGGTCTTGGGTTCTTGAGTGCGCAGTGCATGCATTGCGAGAAGAAAGTGGTGGCATAGCGCTTCCTCCTACCATGGTATCAGGAGCAGTGAAAGTGGCGAGCCTTGGACACCCAATGTCCACTCTTCAGCAATTATTATGCAAAATACATAGGTAAAAACCTTTATAATGTACTTAACGGATAAATGTATCTTTTCGCTACATTTCTCAACATAAGTGACGCATTTGCATCTGCGCTAAATCAGACCAATGCATTATGCAAGGGGTATCTAAAGTACACCCACTGGATGACTTGCAACGGATACAAAGCCACTCCATCCCGTCATTCTCCGTTCTTCCTCAACGACTACATACCAATCACCGCCGCTGCCAGCGCCTCCAACTCGCAAGAAGACTCGCAGCTTGCAACGAGCGATGGCGAGACAATCACTCCGAACGGCGAGGCTCGTGCTCGTGGCGCTTGCGGCTCCTTCGGCCATGGCTATGCTCTGCCGAGACACGAGCAGCTACCACGCGATTGTTGCGCACAAGAGCGCGTGCGAGAGCGCCACGGGCGTGCAGCTTGAGCTACCGCTGACCACTGAGCAGACACTCGTCGTCTGCTCAAGTGCAGCGTGCGCATCGTTGGCAGCGGCGACCAAGGAGAAGGCGCTTCCGAGCTGCCATGTGCGCCTCGGCGGGGAGAGTCTGCAGGCGACCTTCGAGGCTGCGTTCTCGTGCCCAGGGACAGTCTCGATCGGGGAGGCAGGTGTATCGACTGCGTCAGCGCTGTCGTTCGAAGCAGAATCTCCGACACCCACTCTTTCTGCCCAGACACTGACACCGACATCGACACTAACATCGACACCGACACCGACACCGACCCTGACACCACTCCCGACTCAGTCGCCGGCGCCGACCTTGGTACCAACTCCGACGCCAAGACAGACGCCGAAAACCGTTCCGGTTCCCACAATGCTGCCGACTCCGCCGCAGACGCCGTCCCAGACACCAGTTCCGCGAACTTCTCCTGCACCAACACCCACAGCGACGCCGACTCCTACACCCCAACTACCTCCAGTCTCAACGATCCCGCTTCCAGTAGCGAGCAGCGGCTCGGGGAGCTCATCTTCACATGACACGCAGCAGCCAGCGACTTCAGTGCCGACGCCATCGTCGACCACCAAGAACAACAGTACAAGTGGCAACGACAGTGGCAGCAACAGCGCTTCGGGGTCGCTTAACCACGCTGCTGGGGAGGACGACCGTGAGTACAGGTGTCTGCAAGCCTTCGCCACTTTTGAGGACTTACCGTTCCTTGATCCATGCGCCGTTGTTCGTACAGGTGAAAAAGAGATCGACTCGAATCTCACTATTGGTATCGCTGTCGGCGTGATCGTCTTCGTCATCACCGTCGGAACGCTCGTCGTGTGCATCCGAAAGCGCCGGAAGTACGACCCGGAGACAAGCAAGGAGCAGACGAGTCCGTCGGAGCGCACCACGGTCTCGGATGAGACGACTTCGAAGTCCTCGACCCCAGCACGCGCATCAACTCAGAAGAATAAGACCGCGAGAAGCTCGAAATCGCCGCCCACACCAGTCGAGAATCGAGCAGGGGCGACACCAAGTCGAAGCTCTGGCGCCGCGAGCGGAGGGATTCGAGCTGACGCGCCATCTCACACTCTGTAGCGCTCCGGATCAGCGAGACCAATGAACATCGAGAGCGATTAGTAGACCTTAGCGCTCCGAATTGGACGGGTTAGTCGTATGGAGAAGTCCTCGTGAACACTTCATTAACACGATGAAGAAGGAGACCATCGCTTAATGCTGCCTGTGGCAAGAGTGTGTTTCGCGTGCAGTCTTCGATGGTGACGACGCACTTCCTGGCTACCTGCAAAGTTTGCACCACGTCTTGATACCGACTTCCTCCGAATCGCGTGCAAACGAGAGAAGCCACTTCTTGTTGAGGAGGTGAAGCGGAGTTACTTGCTCGAGCTCCATCGACCTCCTCACGTAGAAAATATACCGGCAAGGCAACAAGCGTGTCGCCATGACCAAACACGTGCAGCCCCAGCTCAATTTTTCGGTGACATACTCCGTCGACGACTCGCCTTTGCTGACTCCATCTGAATCACATGCGGTGTTGTGCGCCGGGTTCCTTACGAGATTGTCATGTAAAGCGCAGCACTACTATTTTTTTCTGTAATTGAAAGCTGAGGAAGACAAGTGTAAAGCGGAGGATGCCTAGCACCAGTGGCGCCACATCACTGCTGCTGCTGCTGCTGCTGCTGCTGCGGACTGTGCCGCCTGCACATCACTGTTAATGTAGTTCTTGACAGAGACTTGGCGCGTTCGTACCCTCGTCTCAGTAACCCAACGGCGAACGAATCGAGGACAAATCAGCTTCCGAACTTATCCCACTGTGATCAGATTCCTTTCACCTCCATTAATGAGTTCATGGGTTATATCCCCTAAATGCGTTTTATGAGTGGTGCAACATGGTTCTATCGCTGCTGCGGCTGGTGGTATTGCAAGCGTTAGCATCGAGATTAAACTCTTAGTGCTCTCACCTGGTCTTCAAAAGCGCGCACGTTCTCTCGCTACACATCACTTTGAATCCCTCAGACTTGCTGCTCAAGCTACACAACCCTGTCCGAGCTCACCAGTCAGAATATCCGGATTATCGTTCATTAACCCGTGTTACTCCTCCTGCCATTTCAAGTCCACCAGTTCGCACTTGCCACTTGACACCTCGCTGAACTCTTCCGAGTCAGCTGATCTTCCACGTGCTGATGCTCACTGACGGCCTCACCTCTCTCTCACTCTCCAAACTGTCGCCGCGAACGCAACCAAACAAGTGGAACACACACACAAACGAGCACCCGGCAGCTCTACCCATGGCGCCGCACTTCTTCGTCAACATGGCCATCGCGCTGCTGCTCGTGATCGCCTCCATCACCGCAACAGAAGCGGGGAAACTCATGTGCACGGACGACAAGTTCGCCGGCGAGTACAGCGTCGTCCAGAGCAAGATGAGTGCGTGCCAGGCGACCACGGGCATTGCGCTCGAGCTTCCGCTCACGAAGAAGAAGAAGACGGTGCTGTGCGAGAAGTGCACCGAGCTCGCGGCGACGGCGGACGTGCGGGGGTTCCCCAAGTGTAATGTGATGTCCGAGGGCGAGAGTATCACGCTCAACCAGCAGTTCGTGCGTCTCTTCCGGCCGTGTGTGTCTGAATCCACGACTTCGCCTTCCCCAGACACCCCAGCGGTGACCACGACTCCAAAGCCTGCCACAGCCCCCACATCCCCGAGCGACGACGGTTCTGGGAGCGCCGGCGCTGTCTCCACTACCCCCAAGCCAACCAAGACTCCGAAGCCGACCAAGACCCCGAAGCCGAGCAGGACTCCGAGGGCGAGCAAGAACAAGACTGATGCCAGTGCGGATTCTTCATCGACTACAGAGGACGTTGAAGATGACGAGGCTGGTGAGGATGCTACCACCTCATCCGCCGCCAATGCTACTACTGCTACTGCTGCTGGACCTGGTGCTAGCAACGTTGTCAGCAACGATACCAACACGACAAACTCCAAGGACGGCAATGTCTCGAAGGCGAAGAGTGCAGCGAGTAAGTTGCATTTGCGTGCGACTCGCATGGTGGTTCTGTCACCATCTCGCTGATCCACGTCCGTTTGTGTGCTCGTTTCCCATGCTTCCCTCACACAGCCTTGACGACAAACACCGGCATGCTCATCGGCATCTTCGCGGGTCTTGTCGCACTGGCGCTGGTCAGTGCCGTATTGCTTGTCATGCGCCATCGAAAATGCCTCGTTGAGTCTGACAAACATGATGCAGCAGGCGTAGCATTTTACGACGAGTCCTCCACGCTCCCGTTCCAGTTCACTCTCTTTCGCTGCAACCACCACGAATGCCTGGTGCCTGCCGTCTACCCCGCATCGCGTCCAACATCAGCTTCGACTCGTCCGACGTCTCGTACGACGTGCCGCCCACCTCATCCGCAGCATTGCCAATGCCAGTCCGCCAAGCAAGTCTCTAGGAAGATCCCCTGATCATCGCGACGTGGATCACCAGGAAAAAAGTCATGCCGATTATTCTCGTTTTGCGCGGCGGCTTCGGCGAAGTCTACCAAGGTCTGTACAACCGCCAGCCCGTCGCGATCAAGATGCTGCTGCCGGAGACCCGAAAAGATATGGTCGAGATCAATGCGCTCTTAGCCGAAGTGAAGCTGATAGCGTCGCTGGAACATGACCGCATCGTACACTTCGTCGGCGTGGCGTGGGACTCGCTGAACGACATCTGCGTGCTCACAGAGTTCATGGAGGGCGGGGATTTGCGAGGAGTTCTGCTGGGTTTCGAGCGGGATGGCCGACCGCGAGGTTTCGACCGCGACAAGATCAAGATCGCGCTCCACGTGGCGCATGCGCTCTCCTATTTGCACTCGCTTCGGCCGGTCGTGCTGCATCGTGATCTCAAGTCCAAGAACATCCTGCTCGACAAGCACCTGAACGCTAAATTGACAGACTTTGGTGTGTCCAGAGAGAGCAGCTACTGCACGATGACTGCGGGGGTGGGCACGTCGCTGTGGATGGCACCAGAAGTGATGCTCGGCGAGCGGTACGACGACAAGGCGGACGTATTCTCGCTCGGCGTCGTGCTCTCGGAGCTCGACTCGCACTCAGTGCCGTATGGCCATGTCCAGAGGCGCAACAACTCGGATCACCGGATACCTGAAACCGCGCTGCTGCAGATGGTGTCTCTCGGCCGCCTGCGTGTGCAGTTCACGGCAGACGCGCTTCCCGAGATGGTCGAGCTGGGCAACTCGTGCGTGGCACTGGATCCGAAGAAGCGTCCGAGCGCCGCTGACGTGCTGTAC
>JAASFZ010000840.1:0-11494 GCA_023334075.1 Globisporangium nunn | reverse complement strand
CCGTTCCGGTACCTCGGTCTCAAGTGGCGCGTGGCGCAGACTCCTGGCGGGAACCTCATCAAGAACCGCGACGTGTGCAATCTCGAGAGCATGGGTATCGCCACGGATGTACAGGGGATCAAGTATGGCTACCAGGTGCTCAAGTCTGTGGACGTGCCGAGCTTCCCACCGTTCTCCGCGACCGTCATGGTGCGCGCGCAGATGCTGCTGTGCTGTATCTTCCGCCAGATCGAACCGAACGTCGTGGCGTTCTTCAGCAAGGGAGTGTTCACCCTCAAAGGTGAGCTGCCCGAGTTTCTCGCGTACAGCACGTCGGCAGATATGGTGCTGAGCATCTCCAAGTCGGTCGACTGCGCGACGGCGAAGCGCCTCACGCTCATGGTGCTTCAGAGCGAACAAACAGCGATGGAATCTCGCACCGGACGGCGACTGAAACGCAACCTCGTCAAGTCCTCTAAGGACGTGTACAAGAATGCATCGTGCGAGGTCTGCGCTCGCCATCCGTCGGCGCTGAGTGCCTCCTGTCGGTCGTGTAAAATTTGCTCCGCGGCTGTGTGCAAAAAGTGCTATGTCAAGGCGCACGTGCTCGCGACGCCACACAACATTCGAGTCGTGTGCTGTATATCGTGTATGGTCAAGTCCCGAGAGTTCCGCGTAGACCCGCGCGAGCCGTATCCGCTCATTGAACTGAACGAGGAGGAGTGCAGACGGTAGCAAGACGAGTTAGTGTGATAGAGTATGGAGGCATGAGCAGCGCGGTTCGTCGATGCAAGTGAAGACAGTGAGTGAGCGACTGTCTGATGCAAAGCGTTGGTGTGGAGCACAAGCTCACTCTTCACATGCACTGCTCGCAAATTGGATCCAACGAGGTCGTGTCGAAGTGAAAGATCTGCTGAGAACGAAGCGGGAAGAAAGCACGTGCCCTGATGAAGCCTGCCATGCTCGTGCTTCCGAGCCCTAGTCTCGCTCAGCGCGTAACACTTTTGATCTTTGGTTGATTCGGACACTTTGCGTCCTGCCTCCTCGTTCACGAGTTGCGCATCACAACAGGTCCATACACGAGTCGAACCGAGCGCCTTGTCTATCAATCAGATCGCTGCGCATCGAAGAATTTGAGCCGCGGCAGTTGCGAGTTCACTTGGAGCGGGCTCGAGGTGATAACCGAAGCTGCGAGCGTTGAGGACGTTTCCGAGACTCGGTTGAAAGCCCCAACCGAGCCTCGGGAATTCTTGGTCCAACTCGCTCGCATGTTCCCTCGCTATCCAACTGGCTGGTTGCATGCACGTGGACTCGCGTGATGTGTTGTGGTGTGTGTGCGCTTAGAGGTGGGCGGTCGAGTCGTTCGATCGAGGCACCACGCGGTGAAGCTTAGGGCTGGATCTCACTGTTCATGAGACTTCGATTTCGATCCCACGAAGACGTCACGGCCATGCAAGCTTCACAACCGCCACCAACTTGTCAGTTCATGGTGACGACCGACTTGCCGCATAGTGCAAGCCTCGAGCATAGCGCACTTCCTAGATTTGGAGTGACCATCTTCTTGCTTACTGTCCACGAGAGAGAGGACTGCTCGCACAACATTGCACTTCGCATCTCGGAGTGACACCCGATGTGTTGGTTGACATCGGATCAGCCCTCGCGTCGCCTGCTGCTGGTCGAGATCGTTGGCGCCCTGGCACCCACACAACACTTGCCATGGCCGATCCTGTACTGGATCCACCCCG
The DNA here is from genome assembly GCA_023334075.1 of Globisporangium nunn. Classification (NCBI taxonomy): domain Eukaryota; phylum Oomycota; class Peronosporomycetes; order Pythiales; family Pythiaceae; genus Globisporangium; species Globisporangium nunn. The sequence goes on along the minus strand of JAASFZ010000840.1, from coordinate 9,770 downwards.
ATCCCGACCTCGTGTTGTATTGTGGTCGTCGTCCACTTCTTGACGACAGCGCTCCATCTCCGTCCGCCCTCCCAAAGTACGACCAAGCGAACGTCGGCCATCTCTCCGGCTGGCACATGCCGCGTTGTCGCCGAAGCGCACTCTCTTTCCTGTCGTCGCACATACACAGTTTGTTCGTCGGCGAGGCATCGATCGTTGCGCTGGCCATTTCTCGATTCGCTCTCGAGCAAGTACTAGTAGCTACGAACCGACAAGTTCGCACCAGCCAACACACAGCAACGGAACGATGTACTACCACAAGCGACCTGCGCGCATGGCGCCGACGAGCTCCCAGAACCCGAACGAAACTCCGCTGGTCACGTTTCCACTCCCAGAATCCAAGATCCCGAAGGTGCATGTGAGCGACAACGACGCCAAGAGCTACCGTCGTCAGACGTACGAGGTGGTCGCAAACACGCTCGACAAGGAGAGCGCGTTCCGCTTCCAGGAGAACGAGATGCTCGACCCGCAGCTCTGGAAGTTCGTCAAGAGCAAGGACCGTCTCCGAGTCTACAAGCGCGTGACCTCGGAGGAGATGCTCGTGCCGATGGTGCTTGGCATCGGCGTTGTCGAAGGCACGATCGAGGACGCGCTCTACGGACTGCACCACAAGACGACCGCCGAGATGCGCAAGATGACGGCGTTTGTTCACGAGAACATCGTCGACACGGCCGTGCTCGCGAATATCGACGTGGGCACGGATGAGGACCCGTTCCGGTACATGGGACTCAAGTGGCGCGTGGCGCAGACTCCTGGCGGGAACCTCATCAAGAACCGCGACGTGTGCAATCTCGAGAGCATGGGCATCGCCACGGATGTACAGGGGATCAAGTATGGCTACCAGGTGCTCAAGTCTGTGGACGTGCCGAGCTTCCCAGCGCTCCCAGAGACTGTGGTGATTCGAGCCAAGATGATGCTGTGCACGATCTTCCGCCAAATCTCGCCCAACACGGTCTCGATCTACAGCAAAGGCGTCTTCGACTTCGCTGGAGGCATCCCGGATGCCATCGCATACGGAGCGTTTGCCGACATCGTCATGAGCGTGTCAAAAGCGTTCGAGTGCGCGGTGGCAAAGCGCCTCACGCTCATGGTGCTGCAGGGCGATCGCTCGGCGCACCCGCTGAGCAAGTTACGGCCGACACGCAACTTGCTTCGCCCGGACAAGGATGTGCCCAGGAGCGCCGCGTGCTCGGTGTGTCTACGAGGTCCGTCCGTGCTGTCGTCGCCCCGGGTGTGCAAGAGCTGCCGAGCGCCGGTGTGCAAGAAGTGCATGATGAAGGTCGAGGTGCTCGCGACGCCGTGCGACGTCCGCGTGGAGTGCTGCAAGGTGTGCGTGGTGACGTCGAAAGGGGTGTGCCTGGATCCGCGCGAGCAGTTCCCGCTCATTACGCTGAACGAGGAGGAGCGCCGAGAGCTGTAGCTGCGTCAATTCATGTGCGTCTGGAGCGTGTGCGCGTTAGCAGAGTTTGATGAAGACTCGGAGGAAGAGGTGTGTAGGATAGATAGATAACCAGGGGAGGCAAGGTATGCGGAGTATGTTGAGCCCGCGAGTCGAGAGCTGTTGCTAAGTTCTGGGCGTAGCCCATACGCGTTCTGGTGGTCAGTGTCCACCTCGAGGCATGACGTCTGCAGTATGGAGGAGACATGGTTGGGCAAGTTCGACCACATGGAGCAAAGCTCATTGCGGATGGCGAGAGAAGACATCGAGAGACCACACTAGACGCACAATGCATTGCGAGACTTTCGCGGCCTCGCCGTGGTCTCTCGGCACTCCAGAGCTGTTCAGTAAATCACTTCGACCGCCGGAGGTACCAATTCATGCGCAAGTCTGACGCTCATTGCGTCTAACCCTGACCATTGACGTCGTGACGCCGCGAATGTGGTTTCTGGGGTATGGACGCGCCGGCGTCCGCCAGCTGGGATGCTGATCAGATGGGCGTCTCTGCCTGAGTGTCAACAGGCTGGCATTGCTGTTGAGTTCGTTCACAATCTTGATCGAGGGGGAGAGAGGCGAGAAGCGCTGCCGCCATCACTCGCCGATTTCGGTCGACTCACTTGCCTGCTCGGACAGCAAGCGACACAGCACAAGGACAGTCGACAAAGACTTCGATCGAACCGCAGAGAACCATGCCAACGACTGTGCGCGCGACTGGGCCATCGAACGTGACGTTCCCGCTTCCCCCCGGGATGGTGCCCAAGATCACGCTCACAGATGCCGACGTGGACGAGTACAAGCGCATCTCGCGCGAGGTGGTGTCCACGACGCTCGGGATGGAGATCCAGTACCGCTACCACGACCTCGCGATGCTCAACCCGCAGGACTGGAAATTTATCAAGGCGAAGGAGCGCTTCCGCGTCTACAAGCGCCTAACGCCAGATGAGGAGCTCACGTCCATGGTGCTCGGCGTCGGCTTCATGGAGGGCACGCTCGAGAACGCGTTCTACGGCCTGCACCACAAGACGACTGAGGAGATGCGCATGACCACGACGTTCGTGAACAAGAACATCCTCGATACGGCCGTGCTCGCGACGCTTGAGAGCGGCACAGATGACCAGCCGTACCGCTACATGGGGCTCAAGTGGCGCGTGGCTCGCACGCCCGGAGGTAACATCATCAAGAACCGCGACGTGTGCAATCTCGAGAGCATGGGCATCGCCACAGACGCGCGCGGTGTCAAGTTCGGCTTCCACCTGCTCAAGTCCGTCGACATCCCGGGCTTCCCCGTGTACCTGGAGAGCGTCGTACGCGCGCAGATGATGCTGTGCTGCATTTACCGCCAGATCTCGCCCAACCTCGTCTCGTTTTACTCCAAGGGCGTGTTCGATCTCCAGGGGGACCTGCCCGAGTTCCTTGCCTACAACACGTCCGCGGACATGGTGCTGAGCATCTCGTTGACTATCGACTGCGGCGCGGCGAAGCGTCTGACGCTCCTGCTCATGCAGAGCGACTGCGAGCACAACGAGCGAGTGTCAAAGCAGCTCCAGGCGGATCAGAGCCGCGATTCGACCGACAGCATGCAGTCGAGCAGCAGCACCATGACGAACGCCAGCAGCACGCCGGCTTCGAGCGACAACAACCTGCGAGGCGTGCTGTGCGCGCTGTGCCAGAAGAAGCCGCCGCTACTGAGTTTCTCGTGCCGGACCTGTCGGATCTGCCGCGAGCCTGTGTGCTCGCGGTGCTACATCAAACCGAAGGTCCTAGCGCTGCCGCGCAACTTTCGCATCCTGTGTTGCAAGGCGTGCGTGGTCAAGTCTCGAGACATCCCCGTGGACCCGCGCGAGCCATACCCGATCATTAACGGCAGCCAGTTCAAGCAGCACCAGGAGCTCCTGCAGCGCCGCATGTCGGCAGGAACGAAGATGACAGGGAAGCCACACGAGGCGAGTCGCACGACGGACACAGACTATTAGATGTGGTACTGGTTTGAAGTATAGTAGTAGACGATTGGATGTCTTCGATTCGACGTGCTCACTTGTTTAAAGTAGAAGAGAGTCCACTTTTGGTCTTCATCCCGTAGTGCTAAAATCCAGGATATCCTAAGCTGACGTCATGAGTTGGGATCACACAACGCAACTCAACCGGAAGAAGAAAGAACACCGAGCCAACCAGCCACCATGATGGACATGCAGGAGGTCAAGGCACGCAAGCCCCACCGCGCAGCTGAGAGCGCCGCGCAGCAGCTCCCCCTAGAGGAAGAACAGCAAGAAGAGGTGGACCCGAGCGTGCAGAGCGCGCCGCTGCTGAGCGAGAGCGAGCGGCGCCGGCGTCACGACAAGAGCGTGCGCAGCTGGGTGCAGGCGGTACTCGACCGCGTGTGGTCGGCCGCGTTCTTGGGCGTCGCGAGCTTCGGGCTGCACGAGGCGCAGTTCGTGCACGAGCTGCTGTACGCGCGCGAGGCGCGGCGCGCGTGGGTGCACGCGGGCATTTTCAGCGCGTCGCTCGTCGTGCTCTTCGGGAGCTACATTGAGCTTTACCGCAGCATGCTGCTGCGCGAGAAGGTCTCGTACGAGACCGCGCGGACGTCCACGCACGCGATGCTCGCGTCCATGGTCGCGTCCGGGATCTGGTGCGTGTTGCATTGTGAGCTGAGCTCAGCCTGAGCTAAGATGTGGTGATGGAGACTGACTCGGACGGACGGCTTGGGTGGTGTGTATGTGTATGATGGCAGCTTCTCGGTGGGACTCTGGCCGGTGTGGCACTGGCTCACGCTGCCATACCTCTTCATGTGCTTCTGGGGCGTGATCGTGCAGATCGTCGTGATCTTCCCCGTGCAGCTGCAGCGCGTGATCTTCGCGGGTGGCTACCTCTGGTTCATGCACGCGTACCTCTCGCTCTTCGTCGTCTAGCTCAGTTGACCGACAGTGATATAGGCTCTCGCATAGGACGCACCACCATCATAGTAACCCCGAGTAGAACACGTGATACGATGCATGCGGTGGGTGAATGGGTGGATGGACTCGGCTCACGCTGCGTGTCCGAAGCGCTCATCGCGCGTCTCAGGCACCGCCGACTGCGATCGCTTCTTCAGCGGCTGCAGCTTGATGCGCTCGCCGCCGTTGGCGATGTCGCATCTGTTGAGAAGCGAGCTGCTCCCAGAGAGCTGCCGCAGTGCGCGCAGCGTGTGGGTGGCGTCGTCGCGGGCCACGCGCGCCGCGTCGAGCCTCTCGACAGCGTTCACGCAGTGGCGGCAGAACGAGATGGTCTCGGGCGTCGTCCTATCTACGGCGCTACTATTGGCGCTACTGTTTGAGCTAGAGGAAGAGAGCGGCGCGGTTGCGACCATGACGCTCTGCACGCAGGACGCGCAGATGTGGAACCTGCAGATGCCGCATGCAAGCGCCACGGTGAAGGCACTGAAGCGCACGTCGCACACTGTGCAGCAGCCGTCCTCCTCCACCTCTTCGTCCGAGAGCTCGGCCGCATTCGTCTGTAGGTGGCTACTGTACGAATGCTGCGTCGATCGGTGACTCGGGGGATCTTGCGAGTCGCGCACCTCTCGCACCATCCACACGTACTTCTTCATGCGTGCGCACAGTGGCGCGTGCTGGCATGCCATGACGCTGTCGGCCGCCGCCGAGAGCGCGATCCGCTCGGTGACGCCGCCGCGCGGGTCCACGAAGCCTTTGAAGAAGACGTCGACGGTGCCCGGCGCCGTGAGCGACTCAGAGAAGAGGAAGCAGAAGGATAGCGCGCCGCGCACGATATTGTACTGCAAGCGCAGCGAGCGGCAGCCCGGGAGCTCCACCGAGTGCAGGAGCAGGTGGCCGACGCGGTGGCCGTGCTCGTCCTCGTACACGCCCGTGGCCTCGAGGTAGACGAAGTCGCGCGGCCGCACGAAGTTCTTGAGCGCGAGCGACGGCCCTTTCGCGATCCACTTGAAGCCGAGGTACTCAAAGGGCTCGTCCTCGGTCGGCGCCAGCAGCGTCGAGAGCACGCGCGCGTCGAGCACGTCACGGTGCATGTAGGACGCGGCGAAGCGCATGGCGCTCGTGGTGGCGTTCGTGAGCCCGAGTAGGACGTCATCGAGCGAGCCGTGCACGGCGCCAATGCCGATGAGGATCGGAGAGCACGACGGCGAAGACGACGGGCGCGGGACTTGCGCTCTGCGGCGTGGCGCATACACCGCAAAGGAGACCTCTCCTGCTGTCGGATGCGCTTGCGCTGCGCGCCGCCGTGTCTTCACCGCCTTCCATGTGCGCTCGTCCAGGCGCATGTGGTACTTGTCGCGGAACTCGCGGCGCGCGTCCATGGTGGCAGCTAGCAGGCGGTCGCGGCAGGTGGCGAAGTTCGCCGTCTGGTCCGCCGCGAATTTCATGACTGGGAACGTCTCGCGCGGCAGCGGGAACATCGCGGGCGCGTGTGCTTGCTTGGCGGATGGGTGGCGGATGGGTGGTACTCGAGCACGTCCACGGAACGCGGCAAGTTGGGTAATGATGGAACAGCCGTCGTGCGGATCGTGGCTGCTGCTCACAAGTCACAGATCCGGATCGGCAGATGGCGACGTTTGAAGATCCGGCTCCTCAACACTTTCGCGTCGAAAAACGAACTTAGGATGCAGCTCGCAGTAGGTTGCCTCTTTCGCTCTTGGATCCCAAGCGAGCTTCTCTCCGAGTGTCGCCACTCGCTCGGTCGGTCGGTCGGTCGGTCGGTCGGTCGGTTGGTTGGTTGGTTGGACGGACGGCCGGCCGGCCGGACAGTCGGTCATGACGAACTGGAGTGGATCTCAGCGCATTGCAAGTGTGCGCGAGGCTCCAAGTTTGTGCAAGAAGATTCATAGAGGCCCGGAAGTAGTCTCGATGAAGATCGTCTTGAATATGACAGATCGATTGATCAATCGATCGGTATTGCCTCGATGGCCGATCGCTTCTCGTATTGCTTTCTCCTGCATCACTGTCGATCGTCCTCGACTTTGCGGTGGCTACGATAGCCAAGCGGGTTTGGCAGTCCCGGGAACTCCCTTCCGCCATGAGTTCAGAGGAGGGTGATCATCGAGAAGCAACAGCACTCGAGGAGTGCAGCAAGAAGCTTGAGACGAAGACAGTCGAGACACACACAATACACATGAGTGAATACACACAGGTCTTCGTGACTTCTGGTCGGGGATACAGTGTACCTTCCCTCTGAGAACCGAGTCCCCCCTGCTCGCATCTCGAGCAAGCACTCGATGATCTCGTCAGCGCTTGGGTACATGCATCTCGAGAAAACACTCAATGATCTCGTCATCACCTTAAGGCACCCTTATAGGTCGACATGACTGGCTTCACCATGGAATTGACCCTGCCGCACAAGCATGCGTCGACCGTCGGCAACGTACCTTAACGCACCTCACCAACACAAAAGTGTGTCGACAGCTTCAAGCATACAGAAAAAATGCATCGTATCGTTCACAGTCCTGGAACTTCAAAAGCCTTTCATGTTGAGTCCCGATCGCTTCGAGCGATGAAGCCGAGATTACGGTCGAGGCACAATCTCCAGTCTCGTAGTGGGTCTGCATGACTGAAAGTGATTCATGTGTTTTCTGTCGGACTACGCACACGATACCGATCGAGCCCGAAGGTACCGGGTCCCACTCGATCGAGCATCACCCCAGTGCTGCGTAAGACGTGTGATTTGTTTGCTGCTCCCCCGAAATCAACAAGCGAGAGATCTTTGGTGCCAGAGCGCCATGCGCTACGCCGCAGTCGTGTGTATCTGGCAATGTGGGGGTTCACGTGAGTGTCCGGCTGTCAAAAGAGCAAGAGCGCTGAGCGGAGACAAGCTTAGCTCCATCCAGCACGTCCAGCAGTCATGTCAAACTATATTATCAAACGCCATGTGACCTCACATGCTCTCCCTTTGCTGACTCCCATGACCTCTTTTATTGCATGACTGTCGACATGACCCACTTTATGTAGACTCTATAAAATACATGCAGAAGCTACACTGATAATATAAAGGTTTGCTGATAGAATCCTAAGCTAAACAGGAAAGAACAGAATGACACGTTGCCATTAGCAAGCCAGTCAAACGCCAAATTCGGTGCGCCTGCGTCACCGTTGACGACCCCTCCACCGCCACAGATCTTGCAGCGAAGACGCCACCACCACCACCTGCACGATGCTGTCGCTGCAGCCAACGTCCTGGTTTTCACTTTCGTAAAGGCGGGCGCCGCCCAAGTCCAGTGGCACTCTCTGAGCCCGAGGGATCAGTTCATCTGGTTCCCTCGGTCGAGAGACTGACGACCTACCGACCTGGAGACCTCCATCGGCTCTGCTCCTGTCCAAGCTAGCTACTCATTCCCGTTTCTGCGTCAAGGGCACAAGCATCACCAGCCTCTCGCATATACACACACGCGTACACACACCTTCAAGCTTTGATGGGCGCTGACTTCCCGCTGCCGCGCAGCGAGCTGCCCAAAATCGAGGTCTCGCCGCGTCAGCATGCTGAGGCCAAGGCGCTCACGGATCACATGCTCGCGCACACGGTGCGCGAGTTCGAGAAGTTCGTGTACCGTGACAAGAATCACGTGGACGCACGGCTCTGGAAGACCATCGGCTCACGCGACCGCCTCCGGCTGTATAAGCAGCGCGAGGGCGGGCTCACCCACGCCGTGCGTACACAGCGCCTCGACTCGATGAGCGAGCTCCCGCGCGAGGCGGTCGTCGCCGCCACGGACCCGGGCTCGCTCATGCTTTCGGGCTATTGGCCCGGCCGCATGGAGAACGCCATGTACGCCGTGGTGACCAACTCGCAGGAGGAGCTTGCGCTCGTCGTCATCTACCTCCACGAGGACGTCGCGGACTGCGCGATCCTTCATACGATGGAGGGCCAGACGCCCGACAAGCCCTACCACTTCCTCGGCTACAAGTTCTTCGTGCGCAAATCCCCCACGAACGCCCACCTCGTGCGCAACCGCGACAGCCTCTACCTCGAGTCGTGCGGCATGACGACGACGTCGCAGGGCGAGCAGATCGGCTACCACATCATGCACTCGGTCGACCTCCCGGGCTTTCCGGATCTCACGCGTCGCAACTCGGTACGCACACGCCAATCAGTGCGCTACATCTACCGCCAGAAAACGGACAATCTCGTCGAGATCTTCATGCTCGGCAGTCTGAGCATCTCCGGCACGCTCGGCGGCATCGGTCCGGTCTCGACGTTTTTCACGGCGGACTCGCTTTTCGGTATCACGCGACTTGTGGACTGCGCCGAGGTCAAGCGCCTCACGCGGTGCGTGCGCGAGCGCCAGCGCAACATTGATTTGCTCGAGCCGAAGGTGAAGGGCGCAGACTGTGCGATCTGTCGGTCACGCCGGAAGATGTTTACGACGGTGTCGCTCTCCGAGTGCATGACGTGCGGCCAGTTCGTGTGCCAGCGCTGCTGGCTGCACAAGAAGATGTTCATCGGCGACGGCATCCTCGGGCGCTTTCAGAAGATCTGCGTCTGCAAGACGTGCGTGCTCGAGGCGAACGCGGGCGACTTCCTGGATCCGATCCACGTCAGCCTTACGCGGCGCCACCACAGCAGCCTTCGCAACCGCACGGTCTCATCCGGCTCCAGTTCGACTGGCTCGGCTTCGTCCTACGCTGCGTCGGATTCTGGCTCGGTCTACTCGTCCGATGCCACGGTATCAGTCACCAGCAACGTCACCGACACACAGCAGGCGTATTACCACACACAGTACACATCAGCTCGGAGTGGCGAGCCGTATCGCATCAGGAGAACTTCGTCCAAGGGTGCAAGGTCGCAGCAATCGTCGATCGAAGAACACGAGCTGGAGAACCGCCCGACACTCGCAGATGCCTCGAGCGACCTCATCCCACTTGACCATCTCGAAGGTGCAAGTCGCGAGAACATGGCGATGGTCGTGCACGAGTCATACCCTGTTCAACCTCCTGTGACGCGGCGGCATGCGAGTTCAGTCTCCTCATCTGGATCCACGACATTCTACACCCCGCCCTCGTCGGATTCTGCGATCGCGTACGGGATCCCAGTGGGCAGCTACGAAGCCGCGCAGTACGGCACGCCGCTGTCGCTACCGCGCTCAGTGTCGACACCATCGAGGCGAGCACCGTCGATGGGGTCGAGCGCTGGTTCGGACAATGAGCTGCTGCTGCGCATGATGGAGCTCCACCGCGTCGCCGAATCGACGTATAACACGACGAGAGAGAACGCGGCGTTCCTCTCGCAGCGGTACTAGGGTTGAATCCTCGTTGGATTCGTCTGGGACGCGGAGAGCCTGGAGTAGTGG
>JAASFZ010000084.1:0-37132 GCA_023334075.1 Globisporangium nunn | reverse complement strand
GGTCCCGTGTTCTCGTCCCCCGAGTTCCTCAAGCTCAACCCGAACGGCTTCATCCCGGTCATCAAGGACGGCGACTTCTCGCTCTACGAAGGGTGCGTGCGTCTCTTGTCTATCTCGTGTGCTCTCTCAGTTGAAGCGATGGACGTCTTCGTCTTCTTCGCAACTGCGCACTGGCTACTGTAGTAGCAGTCTCTATTTCTTTGCCGGGATGACAGGAGCACACTAACTCTCCGTTTGCCAACGCTCCACTCCAGCAACGCCATCCTCGTGTACCTCGCGGAGAAGCACGGCTGGACCGACCTGTACCCGCAGGACGTGCACACCCGCGCTAAGATCAACCAGTACCTCAACTGGCACCACACGAACGCGCGCCTGCTCACGCCGCAGGTGCTCGTGCCGCTCATCCACTCCAAGGTCAACGCGCTCACGCCGCAGGACGAGGTCTACCTCAAGAACATCGACGCTGTCATCGCCAAGAACGCCAAGCTGCTCGATGGCTTCCTCGCTGACAAGCCGTTCATCGCCGGCACGGAGCAGCCCACGCTCGCGGACTACGCGGCCTACTGCGAGGTGGGCCAGACCGAGATGCTGGGCGTCTTCGACTTCACCGCGTACCCGAAGCTGTCTGCCTGGATTGCGCGCATGAAGGTTCGTGTGTGTGGATATCATGTGTGTATGTGAGGTGTTTGCATGTTTGCATGTTTGCCTGACCAGTTGATCTCGGTGTTGGCCACGATTGTTGGCATGATCGCGATTGCGATTCATGACGATGGAAGAAGCGCGTGTCGACTCGTATCGGATGTCTGACAGAACTTGTATGCGTACTGCGTGTGTTTGCTGTGGCTGTTGTGTCCAGAACCTCAAGCACCACGATGAGCTGCACGCGGTGCTGAGTGGGTTCCTGGCGAGCGTGGGTCTCCTCGCCGCGAAGTCCACGTGATCGGACAGAAGGCAGCGTCAGAAACGAACTCCAACTCGAACTCAAAATCAGAATCGGCAGCGGAATCGGAATCGAAGTCGCAGTCGGGATCGGGTCGGTCGATGCAGTCGACGCAGTGATGGAATTGGCATCGCCTCACAGACTCGACTCACTTGCATAACAAGCAGCACAGTTTTACTTAACAAAATCCATCCACCTCGCATTCGACACAACTTGGGCTTGAGCTGCGAGTGGTAGACCACACCCACACGTCATCATTGGCTCCGTCTTGTTTGGTACGCTAAGATGTGCTTGCACTGCACAGATCCTCATTGAGTAGTCTCAGCACGGCTCGGTGTACTTGACAGGACAAACCTCGGTATGGCATTTCTTGAGGAAAGCCAACTCGACTCTTCTTCATGACGTTTCTGTCGCATCGCAACGCTCCCAAGACTCGGCGACTCTAAACATCGGTTCCGTGTTGAGCGTGAACATGGAATGTATGGGTAGCTGCAGATGTTGTGTTTGAACCTGGCTGTAGCTGAACTGGCCAACGACTCTCATAGGCTCATTGTCGTGCCAGGCTGCAGACTTCGTAGCAGCAACCTGCATACTAGGTTTGCTGCTACTACTACTACTACTGCTGCTGCCGCTGCTGCTGCTACTGCGTGTGGAGAGGTTCTACTCCCGCTCGCCCAGTAGTACATACCTTGCGAACGATCAGCTCGCAGTGCTACTCTGTACTCGCAACAAGATGGGAGAGCAATGATTCTCGTGTTGGCTGTAAGTATTGGCTCGCTCGCTTCCGATGGCTGAGCTGCTAATACTACTGTAGATAGGTGTGGAGTGCTCGCTTCCGATGGCTGAGCTGCTAGTAGGTATGGAGCGCGTGCGGTGTACGCGCTCGTTTTCGTGTCGGCGGATCGCTCGAGGTCGGGTCGTGCGGAGAGATCTGGTGCACTAGTACTCGTTTGCAGAGTGGGGAAGATGAAAAGCTGAGAGTTCGTCTTGACGCACGGAAATGTGCATACTGGAGACTCGCTGACGCTGTCGTGACGCACTTACGACGTCAGGGACACGGAAAGCGCTTCCCGGCACGAGATAGACTCCATCAGCGTTTCTCGCCACTCCTCGAGCTCTTCTCGGCAACTGAGACGGACGTGGAGCGAGCGACTCGCGTCGAGTCGGATCTCCAGCTCGTGCTCTTGATCTGAGCGCGCGACCCTGACCTGCTGGATGTAGCCTCTCCGTCGCGGCACCTCGTAAGGCTTATCACTGGCATAGTAGGATACCATTTTGCCTTGGATGACGAAGAAGTATCGGTTCCAGCGCTTGAGCACGTCGCTCTTCTTGAGCAGCCAACCGCTCTTGAGGATTGGGATAGACTGCCTGTCGATTGTGCACGTGAGGTCCGAGTCGAACGACGCCAAGCTCATCGTAAGCTCCTCAGCGCTCCCAGCAGACCACGAGCGGGACTTGCGTCGCGCCGGGGTCTTGAGCGCGCGCAGCCACTCATTGCGATCCTCGATCCGGCGCGCGCGGATGTCGATTTTGCGTCCGCATGTGCCGTACACCTTGAACCCGATCCTGCTGTCCGTCTCGTCGACGTGCGCGATCCGGATGACGCCTCGCGGCTGCGTGCCATGAGTCAGATGCTGAAACTTCTTGCTCAATGCCACGGCTTCGGGCGAGGACGACGACGACGACGACGACGTCGCCGCGGTCGAGTGCCTGAGAAACTCCTCGGACGGGAACGTCAGGAAGTATGTCAGCACCGAGCCGTTGAGGCAAAAGTAGCGGTGGCGCCAGCGGCCGAGCTTCGTCCCGCGCATCCACAGCCAGCCGGAGAACTGGTCCTCGAATGCAACTGGTGTCGAGTCGATCGGCTCGAGACAGCGGTTCGGCTCCGAGTAGCTCATGCTCGCCCAGCTCGGTGTCTTGCTGTCGTAGTACGACGAAGCGGACGACGACATTCTGGACGACGCCACTGACACCGACGAGGACGTCGCTCGCTCATCACGTCCGAGAGTCATTTCTTCAGCACGCCTTTTTTGTTCGCGCTCGCTTCTCGTCACGAAGCGATGTCTTAGCGAGGGGTAGACGGTTGATTAGTGCTAGAGAACGCGCTGCTTGCTGTAGTGCTAGTGCTGCTGCTGCTGCTGCTGCTGCTGCTGCTGGCACTGTCAGTTGACAACGTGTGAAATTGCGGAGTGAACCGCCTACCAAATGCAGTCGCTGAGACCGGCGGGCGATGCCCCAAGTAAGACTCACTCACAGGTATGTCGGCGGTAGCGGCGGCGAGCGAACAGAGCCAAGCAGGCTCGCATTCGAACCAAGTTGCATGTTCCCATGGCATGAGCGAGCAAGGTTAGAAAGGAGAAGAAGTCTTTGACGGTCTATCAATACGCGATGCTAAGATTCCAAGTTGAACGCCACGCGTTGAGACTTTGGCGATGAGCACCAGGCTCTAGGCTCGAGCTGCGCTCTGGAGAGAAAGAGAGAGAGAGAACTCAGCTTGGGGGGACTTGGCGCTTCAAATAGCCTCTTGTTTGCTTGACGCCAGAAGCAGCTCCGAGCCATTCTGATGACGAGCTCACGTGCGCGGTACACTAGTACAAGTGCAGTCTGAGTGCTCACTCGCTCGCTCGCTTGGCCGAGTGAGCAAAAGACCAGATCGCCGCCGCTCTCCTTCCCATGAGATCTTCAATGCTTGATCGGCGGCAGCTCCACTCGATGGGTCTCGCTCACCGCGGCCGTATAAGGTCGAGCGAGGCACCTACCACCTTTCTCAAGCAGCGTGCTGCAAGGTTGTGCGAGTCGGCGAGTCGGACAACTTCCAGATGCTACATGCATTTGGTGTACTCGGTGGCCGCAAACACTTGCCAACCTCGCCGAACTCGAGCGGCTAAGTAAATCGGATGCGTCGAAACGCGCACTAGTGCCGCCTTTTGTATGTAGCATAGGCTTCGCGACTCCCTTTCCTCTGAAGCTGCTGCTTCTTTGTTGTTATGCACACACCACTTTCCGACTAACGCGCAGAGTAGGACCCAACTTTATCGTGGCTACGACGCCTGCTGGGTCGAGCGAAGAGGGAAGATCGTGAGCATCCCGCCGTTGTTGCGGTACGGGATCTGTCGCCGGTTGAGCGAAATCTGCACCGCGGTGAGGATTCGAGCCCTTCCGCCCACCGAGTGGTGGCCAGCACCGCAGATTAGCAAGCACCGTCGGATGCGCTGCTCGCGACAGAACTCGATCGCCTCGTTCGCGACCTGCAGCGCCTCCATCACGATCAAGCCGTGCAAATCGATTGGTCTCTTCTGTCTGCATTCCGACAGCAACGAGAACGCAGCACACACGTCACCATACACCCGAAGGCTTCACCACTGCCGAACCCGATAGACAGCAAACAACACAACAACGCGCACTTGACCTGAGAGTGTCCACGTGCGCGAGGAAGAACTGGTGCGCTGCTTCGCGCTGGCACTCGCGCACCTCTCTTCGTGCGCGGCTCAGCCTGGTCCAAGCACAGAGACATCCGATCCTTGTCGTGAGCTCAAAAGCATCCACGGAGCGCGAGTCACTGAAGGCTGCAGGTGTTCGTACTCTCGCACACGATCGCTCGCGAGCACGTTGCGGTTGCGCTGGAAGGACTCGAGCACCGCGCTGTACCGTTCGCTCAGCGCGTCCCGCGCCGCATCCACTCTCGCGCGGCTGCTCGCGTAGCTCGGGGTTTCTAGCGCCAGCAAAGCCAGTGTGTGCTCGTTAGGCGCAAGAGTACACCCAAAGGGTATTTGACTGACTGCAAGTGGCACTAGCAAGCGCACCAGTGAAGCTGTAGTGGGCGAACGCGTCCGGGTCATCTTCGTCCCCATCTTCTTCCTCGACAATAGCAGCTTGCTGTACGGCCATCGGCAAGTTAAAGATCTCGCGCAGAGCCGCCTCGGTGGCGTCCGAGTTACCGCCGTTCAAGAAGAACGTCGTCTGGATGACGGCGCGGTCGACGGTCGGGAGGATGGCCTTGAGGCGGTCGATCTTGAGCTCCGACGAGAGCGTGGACTCAAGCACGCCGCCACTCGCAGCCGGGATATCCTGGCGCTCCCACGCGTTCACGCGCGCGCCGTTGAGCTTCGCCAAGCGGCTCGGCTTATTGTAGTATCCCTGCAGGTGTAGTCGCTGCTGCTGTTGTTGTTGCTGCTGCTGTTGTTGTTGGCGGCGCTCCTTCTGGCTCATTTTCTGCCTGGGCGCGGCGGTCGGCAGCACGGGGAAGTGGCCGAGCGAGTCGACGTCGGGGCCGTGCAGCTGGAGCTCGTGCTGCTGCTGCGCGGCGCGGCCACGCGCGCTTACGACGGCCGCAAAGCTCTGCACACTGTCGACACCACGCAGGTTGTGCAGCGCGTCGGCGGCCGCGTTGACGTCGAAGCCGTGCTGTTCCAGGACGCGCTCGAGCACCTCGAGACGGAAGTCCGGGTACATGGCTTGCAACTGCGCGATCGGATGTGCGTCATTGTCCGCCGCGATTCGCGCCTCTTCCTCGTCGAGTTCGAGCAGCAGCTGCTGCAGAAAGCCACCCTCAGTGGACACGAGCGCGTTCTTGTCGGCGCTCGGCAGGCGCTCGAGCGCGCGCACGAAGGCGTCATCCTCGCGCACGCCGAGTGCCGCGCAGAGCTCGTGCCACTGCAGCGGAGGCTGCTGCTGCGCCTCGCGCGCGCGCTGCTCTTCGGCACGCAGCTGCTTGATCGCTACGATGCTCAGTACATCCTCGACCGCGCGCGCCACGTCACCGCCCACCCGTCGCAGCGCCGCAACCACGTCATCGCGGCTCACGGGAGGTGGCTGCGGGAAGCCATCCGCGTCCAGCGTGGCAGTCATCTCGAGCACCAAGTCCACCGTAGCGAACGCCGAGCCGTCGTCGCCGTCGTCGTCAGACGTGACGACGCTCTGGTGGGGGAACACACCGCGCGCGTCATCGTCGTCCGTGCGCATGAGTGGAGACCGTCAGTCGTCGAATGAGTCAAGAGCGGAGACTGTGATGGAGGTCACGCTTGCTCTGGTGAGTCAAGAGCGGAGACCGTGATGGAGGTGGCGTTTGACTTAGTCTCAGTATGAAAAATGTCGAATGGAATAGCAGGTTCACCGTCCTCGACTGGGAGACACGGCGCCACTAATCAACGGACTCGCAAACAAAACGCATTTGAACGGCTTGCTACTTGACAAAGTGTTTCGTGTTGAGTACACCTGCTGCTGCTACAAGGTGACTGGCGTGCGCTGCGAACTAGGGATATGGGCAGGTTGTTCAGGGCTTGCTGGCACTCGTGTCGAGGCCGATGGACTTGAAGAAGCCGTTGAGCGGCACGTGCACCTCGTCGTGGTGCGGCAGCGCCTTCATGCGCTGCAGCCACGCGTGCACCTTGGGGAACTTGGAGAAGTCGTAGCCCATGAGCTCGAGCTGGTCGTACTCGCAGTACGCCGCGAAGTCGGCGATCGTCGGCGCGTCCGTGCGCGCGATGAAGTCCTTGACGAAGAACTTCTCGAGGCGCTCCGAGACCTTGGCGATTGTCTCGTCGATCTTCTCGATGTCCGCGGCCATCTCCGGGGTCACCGGCGCGCCGAGCTTCTTGCTCAGCACCGGACGCACAATCTTGAGCGTGAAGAGGCGAGTGTTCGTGTGGTGCCAGTGGAGGTACTCATTCACCTTGGCACGGATGAGCGGGTCCGTCGGGTACAGGTCGGTCCAGCCAAACTTCTCTGCCACGTACACGAAGATGGCATTGCTGCAGCACGAGGGAGAAGAGGGACACAACAAGTCCAGTGAGAATGCAGGTCGAACACATAAAGAAGCTCGGTGGGAGGCAAACCAGTCGCACCTCTCGAACAGCGTGAAGTCGTCATCTTTAAGCACGGGCACGAAGCCGCTCGGGTTCATGGCCTTGAACTCGGCCGACTTGATGAGCTCGCTGCCAAAGTCGGTCTGCACGAGCTCCCAGTCGGCGTCCTTGACCTTGAGCGCCCACACAACTGCGTTCATGCACGAACCGAATAGCGGAATCAGTTTTGTGACGAGCCCCTCATGGGCGGTTCTGTCGCCGTCCTCTATTGAAAAGGCCACCCGTGAGGTCAAAGTCGAAGGTGGAGACGAACCTGCGCGGCACGGCTGGCTGATGAGGTTCGCGTAGATCTGCACCGGCATCTTTGCTGAGGTGGTGTTGGCGAAAGGAGGATCAGAGAGGCTGCTGGAAGGGAAATTCCGGAATGAGCCGAGGGGCAGCGAGTCAGCGTCCACAGTGCCGGGAGAGTTGGGGTGGTTGACGTCACCTTGATGTCCTGACGGATGGGGATCCAAGGTCGGACACAATCTCGAGTGGAAACATGTGCTTTAACGACATGTCAGTATTTTCTCATTTAGGTTGATACTAGAAGCAGCCTGGACGTCACTGTAACCAGTTCGATAAACTCAATTAACGTCAACTGATTGATGGAGTAATCAGATCCAGGTACTGTGGTCGCCAAAAGTATAAGACTGTGGAACATGCTCGCGGCATCAAGTTGCCTGTCCTTCGTATCTTGTCCTTCCTTCTGGTCGGTGTCGCTCTCAACAGGGCAGCTTGTCATATCCGCGTTATCCACCCTCGACGATCACAGATACCAAAAGTCTATCAACCTCCTTGGTTTGCAACTTGTCTCGAATAAATACACTCGTTCCTTCTTTCCACTGACGCGCAGAATCTGAAGCCGCGGATTCCTTCTCGGCGCGAAACGAGGTTCGGGATCTCCGCGATCTTCACTTCCTCCGGTCACTCACTCTGCAGCACGAACACCGGTCCGATCACCTCGGTCTCGCACCGCACGACGATGAGCAGGATGTGCATCAGCCAGAACTCGAGTGACGTCACCGAGGAGCTCGGCACGAAGCCGCCGAACGAGTTGCGGCAGAGCTCCTGGTGCTCGCCCGCGAACTCGTAGAGTCCCCAGCTGAAGACGTCGGCCCACACCTCGCGCTTGTGCGGCGCAAAGGACGGCGACGAATGTGGAGATGGCGGCGGTGGCAGCAACCGCTGCGCCGGCTCGAGCGAGTGGAAGAGCAGCATGTAGCCGTTCTCAATCTGCACGAGCGACGCGAGCACGAGCGACTTGATGGTCACGCCCTGGCCCTCGCGCTCGATCGTGCGGTAGAACACGACGTTATTCGCGTCCACGCGGCGGATCAAGTGGAACTGGATGGCTATAGCCGAGCGGTAGATGCGGTTCACGCCAGCCTCGGTCGACAGCACACGCCACATGGTCGTCGCCACGTCCGCCGCCGGGCGGTTGAACGTCTTCTCGAGGAAGAACTTCATCGTGGCACCCTCGACCTTGCGCCGGTCGCGCCACCCGAACACGCTTGCGCCGGTCGACACGAGGTTGTTCGCGTCACGGAACGCCATGATGCGGCTGTAGGCCTTCCGTGCAATGTCGAGGCACTCGGCTAGCGAGATTGGCGCGAGTCGGACTATCGGTGGCGCCGCTATATCCATTGCCGCCGCTGTCTCAGTGTCGAAACGGGCATCGTCCTCCTGATACCGTGCTGGTCGCGGTTCGCAGCCCAGCACGCGCGCAACCTCCGCCTGGTCGCGCAGTTCCTCGTCTGCGAGGATGCCCACGCGCGTGCGCACCTTCGCCTGCTCGGCCGCCGCGGCGCGCAGTGCCTCGTTCTCCTGCCGCAGGTCGTCGCTGGCGAGCGCCAGCGCCGCGTACTGCTCGCGCAGCGCCTCGCATGGCGAGAGCATGAGTTGGCGCTGCGCCACGACACGCCGGCGGCCGGCGAGCACAGTCTGGAACTGGTTCTCGAGCTGCTCGGCCACCTCGCGCAGCTCGTTGATCGTATCCTGCCGTCGACTCAGTTCAGTTAAGTACCTGTTGTGGAACTCGGAACCTGTGGACACCCAGCTAAAGCGCCGAACAAAGCGTACAATCTTGCGGTAGTACGAGCGCTTGACGAGCTGTCGCTGCTTGACGCGCTTCTCCAACTCGGTGAGCGGCGTGCAGCCGTTGCGCGCGCGTCGCCGGCGCGGCTCCTGTTCCTCCTGCTCGCGCACGTCGTCGTCGTCGGGAGTGGCGGCGGATTCTAGCGGTGGCGCTGCAGGACTATCACTCCTGCTGTTCACCGCCGTCTTGTGCGCCGCCGCCTGCAGCTCCTGCACGATGCGGTGCATCGAGAGGTTCTGCACGCGCACGGGCGCGCTGCTGCGCATGTGCCACACCACATGAGTGCCAAAGCCACTACCGAACTAAACTCCCCATGTTCGATTGCACGGACGCACGCGGGCTCCTGCTCGCTCAACAGCTCCGCGATTTTCATTTCTGCGACTTGTGACGACGCCGACGCCGACGCCGCCTGCTGCTTGCTACTGGCGGTGGTGGTAGCAAGCGTGTGCAGGAAGCGAACTGGAGGTCCTTGCTGTCTTCGTCAGGCGTCTTGCACAGGATGGGAGGCAGTTTGACTCGGAGTTTGTATATCCGACATGTCGGCGTCAGAGGGTGCGAGGTACCTGTTATACTTGATTGGGCGAATATAGCTTGGATGAAGTATGCGATCAAGCACCTAGCAAAGGTTATCGCATGAAAAAGATTAGGAGGATGTGCCAGTTGAAAGGAATCAATTTTTGGTTTTGTCACCATGGTTTTTCAAACAGACAGCGCATTTTCAATTGCTTCGTAGATTTGCACATTCGAGGCGCCATCACACGATGACACCCTTTGCAACCTACCCACTCTTTCGAGGGAGCTTCGTTCATTTAGTGACATCAGGTTGGACGACTGTGAGCGATCATGTTGCAGCAAGAAACAAGTCTCGCCGTCCATGCTGGTTCTTGTCTCCTGGTGTTCGCACAGTGCTGCAAAGTAGCGTCGATCTCGACAGGGTTGCGATAGCTGAGCCGAAAAGTCGACGCCACTCGATTCCCAGACCTCTTGAGGAACGAGCGAATCGAGCTCCAAGTGTCTTCAAGCTGCTGAGTACGTTTCTCGTCGCGAGCGAACATGCTAGACTCGCGTGGCTGCCGCCGATCAGTCCAGGTAGCGCGAACTGACTCGGCTCAAAACGCACCTCTTCGGTTTTGTATCGTGATATGCTTGTGATGCGCTCGGATTCGTTGTCGAGCACCTCGCGCAACGCGTCGTCGTGGTTGTGCGGCCCCATCTTCGGGTTCGCTCTCGCGTGGAGAACGGCTTTGCACTGCCGAAGCTAATTCGTGGGTCACCACGACACCTCTTTCAGGAAGCTGGTCACCGGTGATTATCAGACACTCGAGGGTTCGATGCAATGTTGGTGCGCTGCAGACTTGGACATCAATCTATGTTCTCTGCAGTCTTCTCTGCAGTGCATGTATGCGCACATGTGATCGCTACGAGAGAGGCTATTTACTTCTCACTGCGGCGCTTTGACGACGCGGTCTCCGGTCGCTTCGAGCTGCTGCTGTTGCTGCTGGTGGTGGTCTTGGACGACGAGCGAGACGACGACGACGACGACTTCTTCGCAGTCTTCGGGCGCGAACTCGAGCTGGAGCCACTCGTTGACGACGGCTTCTTGCGCCTCGACGCCGGGGCGTATCCGTCGCCTTCTTCGTCCGACACGTATACGAAGAACGGATTCCGCGCGAGCTCCATCTCCTCTGCGAGCGCGATCTCGTCCGCTTCGCCGCCGTCGTCCAGCTCCGGCGAGACGTACTTCTTGCGGTTCTTGCCCTCGGACGATGTCTCGGGTCGCTTCAGACCGCTCGCTGACGGTGGGCGAGTTCTCGGTCGCAGCGTGTTGCCCGCAAGCTCAAGCTTGTCGAGCGTGTAATCGTCCTCTTCGTCGCTCCAGCGCACGCGGCTCTCGAGCAGGTTCACAGCTTCTGGAGGCATGAAGTACTCGAGGACGAGCGTCTTCAGCTTGAGCTGCGCCGTGAGCTGGCGGATCGTGTCGAGCAGGTCCTCGCGCTCGCGGCTGTGCGCCTTCTCCATCTGCTTGATGTCCGCTAGCACCTCCTTCACCTTTGTGTACACCTTCTTGAGCTTCCTCGCCTTCGCCTCAGCTTCTTCCTGCAGCGACTGGTACTTCTCTTCGCGCATGAGATTCCCTTCCTCCTGTTCCGCGAGGTCGCGCGCCAGCTTGAGCTCCTGTCGTTTGCGCTCCTCGAGCTCGAGCTTCGTGCGGCGTAGCTCGTCCTCCTGCTGTGCGGCTTTTGTCATCATCTCGCCACCGATAAGTAGCTTCGCCTGCAGCGACGCGAGCTTGTCCATGAGCGCCTTCTGCTGCTGCTCGAGCTCCTCGGCTTGCCTGTGCTCGCGCTCGAGCTGTAACTCAACTTCGCGCTTGTTGTGCTCCGCGAGCGCCTTGTCCTTCGCCGCCATCGCGATCTCGTTCTGGGCAGTCTGGAGCATCTCCTCCTTCTCGCGCTGCGCTTTGTCCGCGATCGCTTTAGCCTCCTCCTCGCTCACGCCCTTCTCGATGATGATCCGCTCGACAATCTTCTCAACCTCGACGATCTCTGGCGGCCCGACCACTCCAGCACCTCCGACACCGTTCGCTCCTCCTTGAGCAGACCCGTCGCCAACACCTCCTATTGGTCCATGCTGTTCCATAGCCAACAACTTCGCCTTGAGCTCCTCGATCTCCTCCTGGAACTCGCGGATCATCGCGTCCTTCGGGTCCTCGTTGATCTTCGGCTTGTTCTTGATGTTCTTGGCGCGGCTCGCATAGCGCAGCGTCGTCAGCGTCTCCTCGTAGTTGTAGTCTGCAGGTCCGCAGTTTGCGATCATTACAGTCTTCGTATTGCCGCCGAGCGAGTCTTGCAGCAGCCGCGTGAGCTTCGAGTCGCGGTACGGGATGTGCTTGGACTTGCCATCGACCAGCGCCGAGATGACATTGCCGAGCGCGGAGAGCGAGAGGTTGATCTTGTTGGCTTCCTGGAGGCGGTCTCCTGTGGCGCCAGTCTTGGACTGCCGCTCACTGCCTGCGAGGTCGACGAGGTTGAGCTTGCCCACGCAGACATGGTCTTTGCCGTCCACACCGTTCTCACTCAGGCACTCGACGACAATCGTGAAGATCGAGTGGGAGCGCGACGACGTCTGGTTCATGAGCGTCGCGCCAACGCTCCGATTCTTCTTGCCGGTCTGCATCACGTGATCGATCTCCGCGGCGTCCTTGACGACCTGCGCTGTGAGGTTTTTGACGTACACACCCGAGTCCGCGTTCTCCTTGAGATCGAGGTTCATCTTCGGGTCTTTCGAGAGCAAGTCCCGGATCTCTTCATTGTAGATCTCGAGGTACGACGCGCGCACGAGAATGCGCTTGTTTTTGAAGATCGCGACTTTGTCGAAGATGTGCTTGAATGAGTTCGGGATGATGCCTGGCTGGTCTCCGTAGCCCTCCATCGTGTGCGACTTGCCCGCGCCAGTCTATGTAAACGAGGATCAATACACTTTGAGTGAGTCCGTCGAGAAACTCAAACCGCGTTCAGTTCTGTACATGCAAGCAGACTGTGAAACGAGCTGGCAAGCGAGAACGAGGACGCACCTGGCCGTATGCGAAGATCGTGCCGTTATAGCCTTCCATGACTGCCTCGACAATCGCGGTCGCCGCGGTGTCGTACACCTGCTGCTGTGTTGAGTTGCAGCCGAACGCGGCGTCGAATGTGAACGACTTGGGCGGTTCGCTCGTGGCCCCAGCCGGGTTCACGACTGACACCTCCGCGCGCTCGAAGTTGGCAGTCGCAACGATCTGCCGTCCGTCCTGCTTCTCCTTGTTACTGCTCGGGCGGATGCGCACCATCACGCGCACACACTCGTCGTTCTTCGCTCCCTTGGTCGCCATCGTTGCTTGCGCGGAGAAAGCTTGGCGATTGCGGCGATGCACGCGCGGGCTGTTAGCAGGAAGCAGGAAGAAGCAGGATTGGTAGGGATCGGGAGCCAAAGATGGACTCGATAACCACCACGAATCGGAAGTCACGAACTTTGTTGCAACTTCTCGACGTGACTGCGATGGTGAAATGATGGTACTACTACTTGGTAAAATCCTCTGTTCGCAACGGAATGTGAGGCCGATCGGATGATCGGGACACCATGCGAGACTCGTTTGAATTCATTTTCAGTGTGAACTATCAAGCCGTACGAGATGAATCAACATCACCATTGTTTCCGGGTTTTACGCGAGGAATACGACGGTGAACACGTTCCGAGAGGTCGCGAAGGTGAGGGTCTGTGAACTTGAAGTCAGCGTCTGGAGTCGACTGACTCGTACAATATGAGGAGACTGAATGTGATTGTTTAAGCAGAGGAGTTCAACTGGGTAGAGACACATCGACCTCGCCTTAAACCTTGGCTTCATTCCCTATACACTGCAATCCTTGAGCCTTTTCGACTAAGCGTTCGTAGCAACATCCAAGTCTCGGGTGTGTGCAGCAGACACGTTTTGCTACTCAAACCAATGCAGTGTCCTGTCGACGCGCATTTGTACCAAGTTCGCAACAAGAGGTTGTCGATGCAGCTGCATTGCACAAGTCGCAGTTTGGCAACAAAGTCTCTTCGGATACGGAATGGACTGCGCAGCGATTGAGATCCGATAACAATGTCTATTGGATGGTAGATGGGTGGGGCATCATCAGACCTCTCGTTCGAGTCCGCTTATACCACAACTCACGAAGCGAACAAGCCTCGGTATCTTCGAGCGCGAGTGGATGCAAACATATTGCCGAATCGAAGTGGCGAAATACACTCTTCTTCTCGGCCTGGGTCGTGCCGAGCTTTGCTGATCAAGAACGAATATGACGCCTGGAACAGCTCGCTGGTGAGCACTGGCAAGATTGGCTCGCGATGATCAGCTCCAAGAAAGATCGTCGAATAAGTTTCGCGGGAGAGAGAAAACGAGGGATCTGAGGTTCGTGATGGTTTGTGCGGGAGCGAGCGAGCGAGCGAGCAAGTGGATCGCTTGTATTGTGTCAGGACAGGCTAGTACTTGGGAAGTGAGTGCGCGGCTTGATTGACGTAGACATCGAGAGCGAGAGCGAGAGCGAGCGAGTGAGAGAGAGCAAGTCCTAAAGCTCCCGTATGGCTGTAGTGGAGCAGCTCAGCAGTTCAGAACTCGTCGTTGCTGTTGTCGTCCCCTTGGTCGCTCTCGAAAGAAAGCAGGAGGTTTGTGCGACAACTGGGGTTCGCATTCGACTCGGTCTATACAAACGGCTGTGCACAAGTCGCCTCTGCGCCAGATTCCTGTGGCGTGCTTGTGAGTAACATCCCCCAAGTCACTTGGCGTTTGTATGCATGAGGGTCAAGCCAGCAGAGATCCTCCACATTCCCCTTTTCCCTCCAAGCCAACACCAGCAAATCACTCGCTCGCATTCGCCAACTCGCGGCCCGCCGATCACTCGCCCAATACTAACTGCACGTCAAGACGATGGGCGCAGCGCTCGTCAAGCGCTGCTTCTCGTGCGACGCCGACGCGCACTACGACGCCGGCGCCGCGGACCACGCGGCCCCCAGCAGAAAGCCCGGCGCGGAGGACGCGGCCGCCGTCACGCTCGCGCGCCGCGCGCGGCAGCTGCGCGCGCTCGAGGCGCAGATGGCGCAGCTCAAGCAGCTGAGCGCCGGCGGCGGAACCCGCGTGAGCCACACGCCGTCGCGCTCGCTCGCCTCCTCCTACTCGACGACCATGTCCGAGAGCTCCTTCGTGGGCTCGCACGGGGGCGGCAGCCACCCGCAGCCGCAGGACGACGACATCCTCGACATGGTCATGGCCGACGCCGGGCTCGCGTTCCACCCGCGACAGCAGTGGCGCGCGAACACGAGTACGAGCACGCGGCGGCCGTCGCCGCTCGCCAGCTCGCTGCCGACGCCGCGACCGGCGCCGCTGCTGCGCCGCAGCTCCACGAGCTCGTTCCGCGCGCTGCTGCCGGACACGTACACGTTGCAGGAGGTGCTGGGCGCCGGGACGACGTCCACGTGCTACCGCTGCACGCGGCGCGCGGACGGCGCGTCGTTCGCCTGCAAGGTGATCGACAAGCGCCGGCTCGCGCTCTCGACGCGCCAGCGGCACGACATCGCGTTCCAGCTGCGGCGCGAGGTGGACGTGCTGCGGCGTGTGGACCACCCGAACATTGCACGCCTCGAGGAGGCGTTCGAGAGCGACGCGTACCTGATTCTGATCATGGAGCTGCTCGACGGCGGCGAGCTCTTTGACGCCATCGTCGAGCGCGGGCGATTTGCCGAGCGCCACGCCGCGCAGGTCGCGCGCGCTGTGCTCTCCGCGCTGCAGTACATGCACGCGCTCGGCATCGTGCACCGCGACCTCAAGCCCGAGAACATGCTGCTTGCTGCGACGTGCGCGGGCGCCGACGCTGAGGAGGAGAATGGGCTCACGGTGAAGCTCATCGACTTTGGCTTCGCCAAGTTTCTCGCGGGCGAGCACGCGACCACGACGTCGTTCCTCGGCACGGGCGGGTACCTTGCACCGGAGATCCTGCTGCATCACCCGTACACGGCGGCCGTCGACATGTGGGCCTTTGGCGTGCTGCTCTACTTGCTGCTCTGCGGCCGGGTGCGTTCAGCCTTCAGTAGGCAGATGTTGTCAGGATCAAATCTGATCGGATCCTGATTCGGCGGATGCTTCCTTGTGTTACACCAGCTGCCGTTCGCGGCGTCGACTCACCTGCGGCCGAACCAGAAGATCACGTCGCTCTACCGGCTCACGTTCCCGTCCAAGTACTGGGCGGACGTGAGCCCAGAGGCGCGCGACCTCGTGCAGCGCCTGCTCGTGCTCAACCCGCGCAAGCGGCTCACCGCCAAGGTGCGCAGAGTCTTCAGCTCGTTAGTCTGGCGGGAGTAGCTGACGAGCGCCTCGTGTGTGTGTGTGTGTGTGTTCAGGACGCGCTCAAGCATGCGTGGCTGGAGTGAGCTTGTTCATCTCCACCATTTCCAGTATTTATCAGCGCCCATTTGATATACGCGCACTTCCCTCCGACGAGCCGCAGTGTACAAGTAAGTAGGAGGAGGCCGCTCTCGTGTAAACCCCTCAACACGCCATCGCGGTGCTTCCGTCGTCGTCGCTGTCGTCATCAGTAGCAGAGCGTCGGGCGTGCGCCCGAAACGTCTGCACGTGTCTGTTCACGCGCACCTGTTCCACGCGCTCAGTCGTCGATTCGCTTCGCCAGCAGCAGCAGCAGTAGGAGCGCAACAAGAGAAAGAGAGAGAGTGAAAGCAAGCGTCCGCGCACGATGGACACCAAGAACCTGCTCGTGGTGGCTAACGACGATGAGAACGACGACGTCGCGCCGGAGCTCCTGCACGGGCAGGCGTTCAACCCGCAGCTGCTGCCGCGCTTCAGCTACAAGCGCTCGAGCTCCGTCTTCTCAATCGGCGATGACGGCGCGTCATCGCTGGCGTCGCGTCCCCCGAGCGTCTACGACCATGGCCCTCAGCCTCAGAGACTAGAAAAGGAGCATTTGGCGAGCGCGGACGCGCTGCTTGCCGGCGGCGTGCACGCCATGAACGCGACGCTCGCGGCGGTCGTGGAGGACGCGCTCGGCGCGCCGATCCCGAGCCTCGAGGTGCGGTTCCGCGACGTGCGCATTACAGCGCAATTGGCGCAGACTCCGGCGTCGGACGGGAAGACCGCAGTGCCGAACCTACTGACACCGCTCCGGCGCGGCCTCGCGCAGTGTTGCGCCGCAAAGCGTGTGGTGACCAAGGAGATCCTGCGCGGTATCAGCGGCGTGTTCTACCCCGGCCGCCTCACGCTCGTGCTCGGGCAGCCTGGGTCGGGCAAGTCGGCGCTCCTGAAAATCCTGAGTGGCCGCTTCCCGCTCGACAAGAGCATCACGTTCTCCGGCGACATCCGCTTCAACGGCACGGAGCGCGCCGAACTGCTGCCGACGCTGCCGCGGTTCGTCGGGTACGTGGACCAGAAGGACCAGCACTATCCACGACAGACTGTGCTTGAGACCTTCCAGTTCGCGCACAAGTGCTGCGCCGGCGAAGGGCTCGAACCCTGGATGGTGCAGGCTCTGAGCAACTGTACCATTGAGCAACATGAGCACGCACTGGAAGTTGTCACGGCGCACCACCGCCACGGGCCAGAGCTCGTCGTGAAGACCCTCGGACTCGAGCGCTGCAAGCACACGATCGTGGGCGACGCCATGCTGCGCGGCGTCTCGGGCGGCGAGCGCAAGCGCGTGACGACCGGCGAGATGGCGTTCGGGCTCAAGAAGGTGCACTTGATG
Source organism: Globisporangium nunn (assembly GCA_023334075.1). Classification (NCBI taxonomy): domain Eukaryota; phylum Oomycota; class Peronosporomycetes; order Pythiales; family Pythiaceae; genus Globisporangium; species Globisporangium nunn. The sequence continues at coordinate 19,981 of JAASFZ010000084.1, read as the reverse complement.
GACGAGATCAGCACAGGACTGGACGCGGCGGCGACATTCGACATTGTGAGCACGCTCAAGAGCCTCGCGGTCAACTTCAAGAAGACGGTCGTCATCTCGTTGCTGCAGCCGCCGCCCGAGGTCTTCGACCTCTTCGATGACGTGCTCATCATGAACGACGGCCACATTATGTTTCACGGCCCGCGCGAGCTGGCGCTGCCGTACTTCCAGGACTTGGGCTTCACGTGCCCGCCCCGTCGTGATGTTGCAGACTTTCTGCTCGATCTCGGCACCGACAAGCAACATGTGTATGTGACGCACGGCGCGAAGTCCGTGCCGTTCCTCGCGGCGGACTTCGCCGAGCGCTTCCGTAACTCCGATATTTTCCAGGACACTATGAAGAGACTGGACAGCCCTGTGGTGGAGAGCATGCAGAACAGAGTAACGCAGTACCTCGGCTCGCCGTTCCGGCAGACGTTCTGGGGAGACCTTGCTGTGCTCGTGCATCGGCAGATGCGCTTGACGCTGCGCAACCGAGCGTTCCTCATCGGGCGCGCGTTCATGGTCATCGTCATGGGGCTACTCTACGGCTCGACGTTCTGGCAAATGAACGACACGAACGCGCAGCTCGTGCTCGGGCTGCTCTTTTCGAGCGCCATGTTCCTTTCGATGGGACAAGCGTCGCAGGTCCCGACGTTCATGGAAGCGCGCGCGGTGTTCTACAAGCAGCGCGGGTCCAACTTTTTTCGCTCCTCGGCATACGTGCTGGCGTCGTCTCTGACCACGATCCCTTTCGGCGTCATGGAGACGCTGCTTTTTGGGTCCACGGTGTACTGGATGGGCGGGTATGTAGGTCTTGTGGATCGCTTCGTCGTCTTCCTCTTCACCCTGTTCCTGTGCCAGATGTTCTTCACGAGCTTCTTCTTCTTGCTCTCGGCTGCGGCGCCGAGCCTGACGATCGCACAGCCGACGATGATGATCTCGATCCTCTTCTTCATGCTCTTCAGCGGCTTCTTGATGGCAAAAGACGACATCCCGGACTACTTCGTCTGGATCTACTGGATCGATCCGCTCTCGTGGTGTATCCGGGGGCTGAGCGTGAACCAGTACACTGCGCCACAATTCAATGTCTGTGAATACAAGGGTATCGACTACTGCTCGCGCTTCAGCGGCAAGACGATGGGCGAGTACAGTCTGAGTCTGTTCAGCTTCACTGGCGAGCAGCGGTGGGTCTACTTCAGCTGGATCTACTTTGGCGGGGGGTACGTGCTCCTGGTGTTCATGGCGTACTTGGCGCTCGAGTACAAGCGCTACGAGAGTCCGGAGAACATGACTGTGGTGCAAACCGAGCTGGAGGACCAGGATGTGTACGTGGCGGCCCCAGAGACTCCGAAGATGAGCGAGCACGCACCACCGATGAACGAGTTCCCAGCTAGACGTGGTCAGCGAGCGTCCGGCTCCTCCGCCGGCGTCTCGGACACCACCGTCACGATTCCAGTCGAAGGGCGTCGGCGCGGCATCATCCCGGTCTCGCTCGCGTTCCATGACCTGTGGTACTCAGTACCGCTTCCTGGGGCTGCTTCGAAGGACGAAGAGATCGATCTCCTGAAAGGCGTCTCTGGGTTCGCGTTGCCTGGCACGATGACTGCGCTCATGGGTGCGTCGGGTGCGGGGAAAACTACTCTCATGGACGTGATTGCGGGTCGCAAGACCGGCGGACGCATTCGCGGCAGGATCATGCTGAACGGCTTCCCCGCCACCGACCTTGCGATCCGCCGATGCACTGGATATTGTGAGCAGTCGGACCTCCACTCCGCGTCGGCAACTGTGTACGAGGCGCTCGTGTTTTCGGCGATGTTGCGCCAGGATGCGCGCATTTCTACGGCAGAAAAGTTCGCGTCCGTGGACGAGTGCATCGAGCTGCTGGAGCTCGAGCCGATCGCGGACAAGATCATCCGCGGATCGTCGACGGAGCAGATGAAGCGAATCACAATTGGCGTGGAGCTGGCGGCGGCGCCGAGCATCCTGTTTATGGATGAACCGACGAGCGGCCTCGACGCACGCTCGGCCAAGCTCATCATGACTGGTGTGCGGAAGATCGCTGACTCGGGGCGCACCGTGGTGTGCACGATCCACCAGCCGAGCACCGAGGTGTTCAACCTCTTCGACTCGCTGCTACTGTTGCAGCGCGGCGGCCGCACGGTGTTCTTCGGGGAGCTGGGCGACGACTCGGTGAACCTCATCAACTACTTCCAGGCAGTACCCGGGGTCAAGCCGATTCAGCCGGGGTATAACCCTGCGACATGGATGCTCGAGTGCATCGGGGCTGGCGTCGGGAACAAGTCTCTCGCTGTTGCTGCTTCTTCTGCTGACGAAGCGAACGACGGAAGCTCCACGATTGCTACCGTGACTGTCGTCAGATCAGACGCCGAGAGCAGACCGTTGGACTTTGCCGACTACTTCGCGCGTAGTGATCAGATGAAGTTGCTTGAAGAGGATCTGGATCAGGACGGCGTGCTACGGCCGTCGCCGTACCTGCCGGAGCTCAAGTTTGGCAAGAAGCGCGCGTCGCGAGCACTCACGCAGCTACGCCTGCTCTGCGCGCGCTTCTTCCGCATGTACTGGCGCACGCCGACGTACAACCTCACGCGGCTCATGATCAGCGTGGTGCTCGGCGCGATCTTCGGCGTGATCTACCACGGCACGGACTATTCGACGTTCAGCGGCGCGAACGCGGGCGTGGGTCTCATCTTTATCAGCACGATGTTCATCGGCATCATCGGCTTTAACAGCGTCATGCCGATCGCCGCGGAGGAGCGCACGGCGTTCTACCGTGAGCGCGCGTCGCAGACGTACAACGCGCTCTGGTACTTTCTTGCAGGCACGGTGGCGGAGATCCCGTACGTCTTCCTCTCGACGCTGCTCTACGTCGCGATTCTGTTCCCGGCCGTGGGCTTCACAGGCTACAATCGCTTCTTCTTCTACTGGTTCATCGTCGCGCTCACCGTGCTGCTGCAGGTGTACCTCGGGCAGCTCGTGGTGTACGTGCTGCCGAGCATCGAAGTGGCGTCGATTCTCGGCGCGCTGCTCAATTCGATGTACATGCTCTTCGCGGGCTTCAACCCGCCAGCAGGTGACATCCCAACGGGCTACAAGTGGATCCACTACACGTCCCCGCCGACGTACAGCATCTCAGTGCTGGCATCGCTTGTGTTCGCCGAGTGTCCCGAGGACCCGGCCGAGCGCGTGGCGCACCACTACCTCGGCTGCCAGACGCTCTCGAACGTGCCGCCCCAGTACGGTGAGCTGACGCTCAAGGAGTACGTTGAGGGCGTGTTCGACATGCGCTACAGCCACATTGCGCGCGGCACGCTCGTCATCATCGTGCTCATCGTCTGCTTCCGTTTCCTCGCGCTGCTCGGTCTCCGCTACGTGAACCACCTGAAGCGCTGAGAAACGTGCCAGGCACACACCGGTGGAGTGTGGTCTCTCTCCGAAGTTGGAGTTCACCCGATCGACCGAGCGTGACTCGCAAAGCACTTCTGCTTCACTTTATATCGTTCAAAACACTGCATTCTGTTTCGTTCGTCATTGGCGAAGCTCAATCGGGTTGGCATGAGCAGTGGGAGCTACACATACTAGAGACTTGGTACGAAGGAGTCTCGAGGCTTTCAGCCCGCAGGGGGAACGCAGCCAGTGCGCCGGACGAACTGATGCTTATATGCAGGGTTGAACTGCTCAGCTTAGACCGAACCGAAAGCTTGCCGCTTCGTCTCGTACAGCTTCATGGTTAGCAATAAAAGTGATTCTCGTGAGAGGCTCCAGCCACCCGATAGCGGACTTGACATCTTGCGAACAACGTCGGAAACGTGCACCAACGCGCGCAGCGTTCGCCTATCTGACCTCTCGGCGAGAGAATGCAAAGAAGGATGCACGTGTTGCAGCATCTCCTCTCCGCCCGGCTCGCGAGCAAGTGCGGCTCGGAAGTGCGGCTCAGAAGTGTGACTCAGAAGTGTGACTCGGCGCTCTTGGCTGTGCGCGAGTTGGCACTTTCTCTGGAAAATGGATCGATAAATGGATCGTGGGAACTCGGGAAAATAGCGAAATATCACAATTTGGACCTAACTCAAATTCCACCAAACCGAGTTGTGCCACAGCCAGCCAATCAGTCGTCCACCTTATCAACAGGCAGCACCAAGCGCCTCACTCGCTTCCACCCGTAGACTGCTTGCTCGGACGCCATGGGCGGCAACAAGAAGAAGGCCAAGTTCATCGCCAAGGGCCACCTGGCGCAGAAGCTCAAGCAGCGCAACGAGCGCCGCAAGGTGCAGGCGCAGCGTGAGCGCCGCAAGAACAGCCGCAGTGGCGGCGGCGATGGCCGCAAGGTCAAGGCGGCGAACGTGCCCGCCGACGAGCAGACGGCTGCTGGCGGCAAGCGCGGCAAGGGCGATGTCGACATCCTGGACGACATGGACGTCGACGACTTCCTGAACGCCGACTTCCTCGACTCGGACGCTGACGACGACGTGTCGGACGTCGAGGAGACGAGCACAGGCAAGAAGCAGCTGCAACAGGCCGGTGATGACGACGATGATGTCATGAACGGCGGCGAGAGCAGCAGCGAGGAGGAGGATGAGGACGCGCTTGACCCGCGCTACATGTCGGAGTTCCCAGGTCTCGATGGCGATGACGACGACGATGATGATGGTGATGAGGACGGTGGCGACGACAAAGAGCAGGGCGATGATGACGGCGATGACCAGCCAGAGCAGGAGGAAGCCACGGTTGGCGGCCGCACGACGCTCAGCATGGAGCTGCTCGTGCGGACGGAGAAGGAGGCGTTCGAGAAGGCGACGGTCGCGGGGCTGCGGCGCATGATGAAGATCTTCAGCGACGCGTGCCGCTCGAGCGACGCCGCGGACATCAACCGGGACGGCGAGATTATGTACGAGATCCAGAGCAGCACCGTGTACAACCGCCTGATGCTCAACGTGTTCCGCAAGTCGCACGCGGCGTTCGCACGCCTTGTCGGCGCTGCTGCGGCCACCGATGCCGACGCCGCCGCCCTTAAGGACGACGAGCCTGCGACGAAGCTTAAGATCGACGACCGCAAGTGGAAGAAGTACGCGCTGCTGATTCGTCGCTTCTTCAGCTGCGTGTGCTACCTGCTGGAGCAAACGACTGGGCAGGATGTGCAACAGTTCGTGCTGCGCGAGCTCGCGCACTACGTGCCGTTCGTGGTGCCGTGCCCCAAGACGGCACGGCGCCTGCTCAAGGCGCTGCTTAAGCTCTGGGCCAAGTCGCTCAACAACAGCGTGTGCATGCTCGCGTTCGTGCGCATCCGCGACCTCGCGCTGCAGATGCCGTTCCCGTTCCTTGAGCTCGCGCTCAAGGGCATGTACATCACGTACATGCGCAACACCAAGTTCACGAACGAGGCGACACTGGCGCACCACGTGCTGCTCGGCAACTGCGTCGTCGAGCTCTACGGCCTCGACCTTTCGAGCTCGTACCAGCACGCGTTTATCTACATTCGGCAGCTCGCGCTCGCGATCCGCAAGACAATCACGGCGCCGAGCCCGGAGACGTTCAAGAACGTGCTCAACTGGCAGTTCTTCAACCAGTTGCGCGTCTGGACCGCGGTCGTGTGCGCGTACCCGGCGGCGCACCAGCTCAAGCCGCTCGTGTACCCGCTCGCGCAACTGCTCTTCGCGCTCGTGCGACTGTCGTCCACGGTCCGCTTCGCACCACTGCGCTTCCAGTGCGTGAAGCTGCTGCAGCAGATCGCGTTCGCGACCGACTCGTTCGTGCCGACGAGCCCTGTGCTGCTCGAAGTGCTCGCGATGCCGCCGTTCAGCACGTCGTACCGCGGTGGCAAGGGGAAGGCGGCGAAGGAGCCCAAGGGCCAGGTCGAGCTCGACCTGGAGCTCTGCGTGAAGCTCAGCAAGTCGAGCGTCGAGAGCAAGCGCGTGCACGACCTCGTGATCGCCCGGCTCTTCGAGCTGCTGCAGCGCGAGTGCGACGTGTACAAGTTCCACGTGGGCTTCCCAGAGTTCGCGGTGCCGCTCGTGCTGACGCTCACCAAGTTCGTCGACGGGTGCAAGATCCCCAAATGGGCAGCGCTTGCGCGCGGCGTCATCGGCAGCCTCAAGAAGCGCGCGGACTGGATCCGCACCAAGCGCAGCACGCTGGACGTGGCGCCGAAGGACATCGAGCAGCTCGACGCGTTCCTCAAGGCGGAGCGCGAGAGCGCGGTGCACAAGGCGTTCGCGACCGACGTGGCAGAGCTCAAGAAGAAGATCGCGACGACGTCGAATGGCACGCAGGGCGAGGAGGACTCGGACGCCGCCGACTCGGACGCGAGCGACGATGAAGAGGAGAAGAAGAAGGCGGCGCCGGCCAAAATCGGCAAGAAGAAGCAGCGCAAGCTGGACGCGATCGCGCGACAGCAGGCGAGCAGCGAGCGCGTGGACGACGAGACGTTCGCCAAGGTCAAGAAGATGTCGCTGCACGAGTTCAAGCAGGCGGTGGCGGCCGTGGACGAGGAGGACCAGGTCGAGGACTTTGCCTTCTCGGACGATGACGACGACGAGTAAGGAGGTCGGTCAGGCAGTCTACGAAGAGCAATAGAGTAATGGACAGTAGGTGATTGCATAAACGGTGGATGTGCAGGAGTTCTCTCCCCGGGCGACCGACTCAGTAGAGACTCGTCTTCTTCATGATGCGCAGGAACTCGTCCTCGTTGATCTCGCCGTCGCCGTCGCGGTCGGCCTCGTCGATCATCTCCTGGAGCTCCTCGTCCGTCATGTTCTCGCCGAGCTCCTTGGCCACGCGCTTGAGGTTGCGGAAGGAGATCTTGCCAGTCTCGTCGTCGTCGAAGAGCCGGAAGGCCTTGAGGATCTCCTCGCGCGAGTCCTTCTCGCTCATCTTGCTTGTCATCATCTCGAGGAACTCGGTGAAGTCGATCGTGCCGGAGCCGTCCTTGTCGATGTCCGAGATCATCTTCTTGATCTCCTCCTTCTTGGGCTCGAAGCCAAGCGCGCGCATCGCGACCTTGAGCTCCTTGGCGTCGATCGTGCCGGAGCCGTCGGTGTCGAAGAGGTCGAACGCCTCGCGGATCTCCTGCTTCTGCTCCTCCGTGAGCTCAAACTTCTTGCTCTTGCTCGCGTTGCCCTTGGCCTTGGCGCCACCGCGGGACGCGTACGCGGACGACATGCTTGCGTACTACTTTTACTATCGGATTAACCGGACCTGACTGGGAGCGAGTCGGCGAATGCGCGAATGGGCGCGCCGGAAGATACTCGGGGGGAGGAGGCGCGTGGTGCGGGAGCAAGGTGCAGGAAGCGACGCTCTTCTTAATGCGTGCAATGTGGTAGTGCGAAAAGCAAGGAAGTAGACGAAAACAGCAGGAATGCAAGTCGAGATGAGCGTGCCGTGAAGCAATGCTGGAGCAGTGGAATGTGTTTTTGAACTCGGAAGTAAGAGAAAGAGTATAGTGAAGAAACCCTGAAAAGAAGGCCATGAGTTTGATCGAGCATGTTGTTTGAAACTTTAAGCTTACTATTTTTCGCTGCTCGCTCGATCGGGTTTGCGAGGGTTTGCGAGTCGGTTCCAGGTTCGAAATCAAAAGAAAAACCTCCTGTCGAGCTTGCAGATACCAAACGACTCCACTCGTTTTCGAAGGTTCTTTCATTAGACCTTGCGTCAAAAGCTCCTTCAAAGTACGAGTCGATATTAAGTCTCCTGCCGCCCCCTCTTTTCCTGCGTGCCTACTGTGACGCCAGCACCTCAGTTCTGCAAACCAACACGAGCGACGACCCTCTTCATCGCGCTCGCGTTCGTGCTCTCTAACAACCCGAGATAAAGAGGGAGAGAAACGCTCGCACGCGTCCACAGCAGCAGCCCCCTCCCCCCACACGCGCGCGTGTCCGTCGTGGCGCCAAAGAGCCAGTCGCCACCCCCCAAGCACCAAGTCGCCGCCGCCAGCTCATCAAGGCAGCATGAGCATCAGCGTGAGCCGCGAGTCGATCTCCAAGCTCATGACGGAGCTTGTGGACACGTTCCCGATCGAGTCGGAGGGCCGCTCGTCCATCTCGGACTTCGGCAAGCTGCTCTTCGCCGAGGGCCAGAGCGCCGCCAAGCGCAGCAATAGCAGCGACGCTGCCAACAAGGCGGCTGGCGACAGCGCGAGCGCCGGCTCCACGCGCACGACGCCGCCGTCCGACGACGATGACAACGAGCACGACGAGAATGACGACAACGACGAGAATGAGAATGAGAACGACGACGACGAAGACCTCGAAGACGACAACGATGACGATGACGGCGAGCAGAGCGCGAGCGAGGACGCCAAACTCGCCGGGTGCGTGTAGCTTATGTTGCGGATGCGAATGATGGTCGAATCGGCCGAAGGAACTGACATCGGGCGCTGAATGATGACGTCAGCGCGCCGGCGGGCGGTGCGCCGAAGCGCGTGTTCACGGAGATCAAGGGCGTGCCGCGGCAGAAGCAGCCGGATGTACAGTGCGTCGTGGCGGAGAACGGCGCGATCTCGCTCTCACAGTCCTCCGTGCGCAAGATTCTCAAGTCCAAGGACAAGGCCGTGCCGAAGCGCTGGACGCAGGAGGAGGACGACCGCCTGCGCGAGGCCGTCGGGCGCCACGGCGAGCGCAACTGGAAGTTGATCGCCGAGGAGGTGCCCGGTCGCAACCACACGCAGTGCCTGCAGCGCTGGACCAAGGTGCTTGCACCGGGGCTCGTCAAGGGTCACTGGCGCCCTGACGAGGACGAGTTGCTCAAGGAGCTCGTGGCCGAGGGTCGCAAGAACTGGGGGCAGGTCGCTACGCGCATCCCCGGCCGCACGTCCAAGCAGTGCCGCGAGCGCTGGTACAACCACCTTGATCCGAGCATCGTGCGCGGGTGAGTCGCGTGATCGTCGTCTGAGAGAGCGAGCGGCTGATTTCCTTGCTGACACATGTACACTGATTCGGATTCTGATGTTGACAAACCAGCGAGTACAGCGCCGAGGAAGACCGGATTATCCTCGAGGCGCAGTCGCGGCTGGGCAACCGCTGGTCCGCGATCGCCGCGATGCTGCCGGGGCGCACGGAAGACGCCGTGAAGATTCGCTGGAAGTCGCTCTGCCGCGTGCGTAAGGGTCAAGGCGCACGGCGCTCGGCGCAGGGCGGGCCACCTGGCACCGACAAGGGCGCGCGCCTTCCGACGCCCAAGGCCAGCGGTATGATGATGGGGCCCCCGCCGCCGTCGCACCACCACCACCACATGTTGCACCACCACCACCTCCACCCGCAGCTGCACGCGGGCGCGGGCTCGTTCAGCGGCGGACCGATCGTCAAGAGCGAGGAGCTCGGCGCGTTCCCCGCCACGATGCGTGCGTCGCCATCGCATCACTTGAGCCACATGCAGTACGCGAGCGCCATGAGCGCACAGGCCCCGCCGCAGCCGCATCAGCAGATGAGCGGGTACCACGTCGTCACGAGCTCGCAGCCCGCGATGGTCTACGCGTCCGACCTGGCAACGGTGTACGATCCAAGCACGGGTCAGTACCGCAAGCAGAGCTTGGCTGCGCTGCAGGGTGGTTACACGCTGCCAGTGGCGGGCGGCGACGCCTACAGCATTGATCGCCGCGGAAACTTTGTGGCGCTGTCGACGCCGACGCAGGGCTACCGCGGCGGCGGCGGCGTCGCGACGACAGTGGGGTACGCGCCGACGTCAGGCACGGCGTATGCGACCGACCTGGACGGCAATATTTATACGACCAGTACCAGTGGTGGTGCCAGCGGCGGCTACGTGATGGCGTCCGTGTACCACCCGCCGCAGCAGCTGATGAACGCGTCGTATGGCTACAGCGGGCCACCACAGCCCTCGCCGAGCGTCGCTGGTGCATTCGCGCAGCAGCTGGCGCCACCACAGCAGCAGCAGCAGCAGTCGTACCATCAGCAGCAGGAGTCCTTGGTGCGAGAACAGCCCTCTCCTCTGCAGCAACAACAGCAACAGCAACAGCAACAGCAACAGCAGCAGCAGCAGCAGAACGAGACCGCGCACGCAGCCCCGATCTCCGCGTCCCCGTCCAATGCGAGGGCGGCCGCTAAAGCCGGTGCAGGTGCGTCTGGGCCATTCAACCCGGCAGCCATGTTCGCACAAGCCCAGCAAGCCAAGCAGCAGCAGCAGCAGCAGCAGCAGCAGCAGCAGCAGCAGCAGCCTCCAGCGGCATCTTCGTCCATCAGCAGTGTCGCGAAACCCGCGGCAGCGAATCCTGTGGCGGCGTTTTTGCATCAGCAGCAACAAAAGTCCCGCACGAGTGCGAACGGCGCGCCTGCTGCTGCTGCTGCGGTGCGCCCGCCGTTCAACCCCGCGGCGGCGTTCGCGCAGCGCTTCCAAGCAGGCAAGCCGCCGATGCCGATGCCGCTTCCTGCCGCCACCTCCACTGCCACCGCCGGTAAGAGTCGAGGCGAGCCGGACGACCCGGACGAGGACGCCGAGAACGGCGATAAGAACGGTGGCAGTGGCGCAGAGCCATCGCTGAAAAAGGTGAAGCCGCGTCTGAGTATCGACGCAGCGCGCGCGTCGGCTGCGCGGCGCATGCGCACGTCGGGCAGCGGCGCCGCCGCGCTCGCGGGCCGAGGGTCGCTGGACGTATTCCTGAACGAGATCGGCGACGTGGGGCGCCTGTCGGACCTCAAGATGGATGAATTCCAGACGCTCGACGAGCTCTGGCGCGTCTCGGACGACATGAACCGGCTGTCGTTATGAGCGAGCGTGTGTGGACGTAGTCAGTCAGTCGTGAACCTTGGGATGAACAACTTTGTAGACGAACCCGAAGGCGCTGCCGGTCGTTCGCTTGCTCACTCGTTCGTCCGTCAGCCAAAGGCGAACGTGCTGTCGTTTGCCATTAGCACATGCTGCGCCGCGAGCTCTTTGTTGCTTGTGTCGGATAAGATGTAAGACCCAAGAGGAGGTCTTGATAAATACCCACGGAATACTCTAAGGCGGACAAGTGGCCAAAAAGGTCGAAGTCTTGTGAGCTAGGGACTGATGACTCGACTACCAAACCCGAGTCACAACGTTGCGTTGCGAAACAATGGCAGTAGTGATCTCATGGATAGGCGTAAGTCTTCGAGTGAAGCGAAGGTGATAGTGTTTCAGAGAAGAAACATCGATCTACGAACACCGATTCCATATCGACGCTATTTGCTATGCAAAGAACATGAACACTCAGCGGCGGTATTAGAAAGGAGATAGGGAAACGTGAATGAAAGCTGCAGATGCAGTAGAGCTCAACAGACCAAGCAACCGCAGATACAACACGGTGATGATGCGCTACGGCCGAAGACTCGTTGTGCTCCTGTCACGCCGACATTTGTCTTGTCGAAGAGATGGACGAAGGGTACCGCGAGTCCGAAAGGCACCGACCGCTTACGCAGCGCATCCGTAGCCATTGAGCACACCCTTGAGTCCCGTATCACACTTGCGGCACGTCGTCGTCGTCGCACGGTACTCATCGGCAGCACAACAAGTCGAAGCAGCAGTAACCGTAGCTATTTCCTTGTCAGCCGAGTCGATCGACGCAGTGCCCGAAGCCTCCACCTGTAGCACCGTCACGTCTGCGATTAGGTTGAACTCTTGGCCGTACGTGGTGTTCGTGCTCACGTTGACGCGCAGCATCGGCGGGACCACAAGCTTGTACATCTCGCTCTCGCGGTTATAGTCGGCACTGATGCTCCACGATGACAGCAGATTCGGCAGGATGCCTTGGTCGCTCTGCGTCTCCGAGTTGCCGCGCTCGCGGATACACAGGTCCGACGTCCCGTCCGTCTGTGTGCACACTGCAAGCTTGTGGTATGGGTTTGTCTCGCTGTTAGCATTCGAGCAGAGCTGGTCGTTGAACGATGCCTCGAACTTGAACGTCTGCGATGGAAAGTCGAAGAGCTGGTCGCGCTTCTTCCAGCTCGAGATCTGCTTCGTGCTCGATACCATCCGCACCGTCGTGGCGAAGTTCTCGCCCGACGCTGGCGCATCCGGAGATGCTTCCACCGGCAAGTACAGCCGAATCGACTCGACGAACATGCTCGGCACCGTGTTCTCGTTCGCGTTTGAGGAGATCCAGCGGTACTTCTTCAGCCACGTGAGGTCACTCACGGGCACGTCGAACTGCGCAGCGTTTCCAGCTGCAATCACTGCGAGGTTGACGAACGGGTAGAACGTCTCCGTTTTCTTGTTGTAAACAGCCTGACTCGGCAGGAGCACGCGCATGTCGACCTTCTTTAGCGTCGGTGCGCGGTACGAGCGCATGCTCAAGATCTGGTCGAGCGTGTAGTGCGGGTGCTCGTCGAGCGAGCCACACATCGACGGTGCGACGCCGCCGTTCTTGTACTGGTAGAACTTGCAGAACTGGTGCGCGGCTTCCTGAAGACGATAGTCGAGCACAATCTTGGTGAGGATCGAGAACGACATGGCGAAGTACGGCTCGCTTGACGATCCGTCGGTGACCTGCAGAGCTCGCAGCATGCGTGACTTTTGGTTCGACCACTTCATCGCAGCGTTGGACGCGTCGCAGCGGATGCCAGAGCTACCAGCGCTGATAATCGTAGCGCGGAACTGCGCTTGGATGTCGAGTACGTCGTGCAGACGGTCCGCGACTCCGCCCAGCGAGTTCTCGAGGTTGTAACACTCGTCGATCACGGTGAGGATATCTTCAGCCGAGGTAGGGAACCCGGAATCCTTGAGTTCCTTGACGCCGTCGCAGACCGAGCTCATGGCTTGGTTCAGGTTCGCGACAATATCACCGAGCGCGCCATGTGTCACCACGCTCTGGTACTTCTCGAACGTGGCAGCGATCTTGGGCACACGCGATGCGAAGTCGTCCGAGTTGTCCAGGAGTTCGCTGAACGCCATCTCGTAGTGAACCAGGATGTCCAGTGACTGCGCCTTCATGAGCTGGGTCACGAAGTCGTCTATCATACCTTGTGTCGTATTGAGAAGCTCAACGGCCGCGGCAAATCGTTTGGTGTAGCCCTCCAGGTACACATCGTTCGCGAAAGACCCGGCAAACTCCTTCCAATCGTCCATTGCGCTACCAACGTCGAATGATAATGCATTGAAGATGAAACTGGCAACATCGGCGAACCGATCCCACCAGTTCTGTTCGTCCGAGAACTCGAATATATCGTCCGCCAAGTCCGCAAGAGCCACAAGTCTGCTCACCACCGATTGCCCGTTTGAGTCGATGTACTGCATCGTGTCGTAGTACTTTTTCTGGAGCGCCTTGAGATCCGACTTGGCTGTCTCGAGCACCGCGCAGTCAGCTTGGCCACCAGCAGCGAGCTTCCCGACGCCTTGCTTGATCGTGTTGACCGTTGTCTTTGCTGTCGACTTGATGAGCGCCTGCGTCTTCGACGTCGCACCCATGAGACTCTTGTAGTTCGCTGTGTTCTGAGCCGTTAGCTTCTGGTACGCCGTGTTGACGGTGCTCTTGATGCCGTTCGCCTCGCTCGTCACGTGCTGCTTGAGCTCGGTCGTCTTCTCGGTCACGTGATTGCGCGTCTTCTGGCCCTCGTCCTTGACCACGCCGATGATCTCGCTCGACTTGACGTCAATGTGGTCGCGGATCTTCTGGCCCTCAGCACGGATCTCCTTTCGCGTCTCCTGCGCCTCCGCCTTCACGACGCCGATCACCTGGTTCCCCTTCTCGTCCACGAACGCGCGAGTGCGGGTGCCTTCTTCGCGCACCACGCCGATCACCTGGTTCGTCTTCACGTCGATAAATTGCCGCGTCGACGCGCTCTCCTCGCGCACCACGCCGATGATCTGGTTCGTCTTGGTGTCCACGAAGGCTCTCGTCATGGCGCCTTCGTCGTGCACGACGCGGATGATCTCGTTCTTGGCTTGGTTCACGGTCTCACGCGTGTTCGCCCCTTCCTCACGCACCACGCCGATCACCTGGTTCGTCTTGGCGTCCACGAACTCCTTCAGTCCCTGTGTCTCCTTACTCATGTGGTTCTTGAGCTCGGCGGTCTTGGAGTCCACCAGCGCGCGCGTGCGCTCCGCCTCCGCGCCGATCTGGTACTTGAGCTCCTGCTTGCTCTGTTCGATCTCGCTGAGCAACGCCTGGCCGACGTCGTCGAGACGCTGCTCGAGCCGCTGCGTGCTGTCGTAGATGTCGTTGCGAATCGCCGCCGCCTGCTGGCCCACCTGGTTGTACAGCAGCACGGTGCTATCCTCGATCGTTGTCTGCAGCTGCTGTCCCACGGCGCCGATGAGACCGCTGAGCTCCTTGCGCGACGCCTCGATGTCGCTACGGATGAGTGCCGTGCTCTTGGCCAGCTCGCTCTTGAGGTCCGTCATCTGCGTGTTGATGGTCGAGCCGATCTTGTTGGCCACGTCCTGCAGCGTTGACACAAGCTCAAACTGCTTCTTCTCCTGGTCGATCACGTCCAGCTTCTTGCGCACGTCCACCTCGAGCACGTCTTCGAGCGTCACCTCGCCCGAGCGGCGCGAGCGCTCGAAGGTCAGCACGGTCTGCAGCACGTCGTAGAAGTCCGCGAGCTGGCACATGGACAGAGGCTCGCTGCTTGTCGCGTCGCTGCCGCCACACACGAGCGGCAACACGTACTTGACGAGCACCGGGAAGTCGCTGAGCGTAGTGTTGGCGCTCAATCCTGGGATGTACCCGCCGAGTGATTCGGCCATGTACGCTTCGAGCGCAGCCACATCCGCGCTGCCGGTGATCGCGACGATCTTGTTGATGTGGAACGCCGTGACCTGGTCGCTCAGGAACACGAGCGACTGCAGGAAGGACTCGAGCCGCGGACCCGACGCAAAGTTTGCGTGTAGCACGAACGTCGACAGGTAGTTGTCGGCTTGCGAGACGCGACTCAGCACCTTCTCGTCCAGGACGTCCATGAACGGCGCGCGGAAGGTCACAAGCGACATGATGCGCTCCATCACCGGGTCCTGCGTAAGGTTCTTGTTGCTGCTAGTGTAGACGCCCACGATCTTGGATGCGATTCCGAGTGTCGTGTTGTGCAGCCTCGTGGGACCTTCGGCTGCCAAGCGAGCCTTGAGCAGGATGTGGCGGTCGAGCAGCTCGAAGTAGGTTCCGAGCTGACACATGGATAGGTCGAGCTTGGCGGTGCTGCAGATCGCGATGAGCATGCCGCCGAGCTCGTCAAAGTCGCTCAGTGTGCCGTCCGCGTATGCCTCGAGCAGCTCGAGCTTGTTCTCCAGCGCGTAGTCGCGGAGCGTACCGTAGCGCGCGTCCAAAAGCGCGTCGCTGAAGGCCGTGGTGAACGGTAGGATCGTTGCGAATGTTGACTTAGCAGCGTCGCGCTGCAGCAAGATAGACCCGAGCAGCAGGAACTCGGTCGAGCGGCTCGTGGCGAACAGCGCCTTGGTCGGAGGGACGTACATCGACACGTTCGTGCTGTTGAAGAGGAAGTCGGCAAAGAAGGCAGTTGCGGCGATCGCGTCACTCGCGTCGGACTTGAGTGCCGTCTCCATCGACACGGCAGTCGCCTTTGCGGCGTCCAGCACCTTCGTGGACAGGAACTTGTCGTCGAGCACGGCTTGCAGCAGTGCACTGCTCTTCTCGTCCAAGTCGCTGAGCGTCGGCGTCGACTTGCCGAAGATCGACGACGTGAACGCTTGGTAGCGACCTTCGCCCGGCCGACATGCCGAGAGTGCGAGCACGCCGCCAGCACCGCGGAAGTCGAGGCACTGTCCGCTGCCCTTACCGCCTGCACGGATGATCAGCTCGTTGTTCGCAGAGTGGCGCCACTTCTGGTCCGCGCTACCGTCGCACGCCAACAGTTGCACTGAACCACTCCCCGTCGACGTAAGGCAGAGCGAGCCGTCGAGACGCACCTCGCCGCTGCGCGTAAACTCCCACAGCTGATTTTGGTCGCTCGTGCACTTGCCCACCGCGACTGCGTTCGACGTCGTCGCGCCGACGCAGTTATTCCCTGTGGCCGCAGGAGCTCCGGCGTAGATCGGCTCGCCGACCGTCTTCGGGAACGCGGCTGACGTGAAGCGCTGGTTCGCGCTCTGACTGCACTTGGCAAGCTGCAGCTTCTTGTCCGATGATGTCGTGGACGCCTCGAGACACATGTCGGCAAGCGACTGCCACCCTCCCGCCGACGTGGTGTACCCGAGCGGCACGACCTCGCCGCTCGGTTTGGCGCGCCACTTCTGGGTCTCGCTTTTGCTGCTGCATGTGCGAGCCACGACGCGCTGCTCCGAGACCGTGTCGAGCTCGAGGCAGAGGTTGTCGGTGGTCTGGATCTGACTGTCCGCCGTCACCTCCCACAGCTGGTTCGCGAGTCCGTGGCAGCTGTAGACGTACACGCTGTCGGTCCCCCACGCGTAGTCGACGCAGTTCTGTCCGTCCATCCACGGCCCGGCGACCTTGATCACGCCCTTCGAGCGCGACGTGAGAGAGTTCGACTTGAACACCTGCGTGGCCTTGTTGTCGGCGCAGTCCGCCAGCACGAGTCGCCCGCTCGACGGCGTGCTCGCGTCCAGACACTTGTCCGCCAGAGTCTTGGACTGAATGCGACTGTCCGCGCGCACCGTCCACTGCTGCTTGGTACCGCCGTTGCAGTCGCGCACGAACACCTGCCCGCCGTCGCTGTACTCGACGCACTTGCCGCTGCTCGTGCGGAACTCGTCCTTGTCGGTGACCGTCCAGCGCTGGTTCGGCATGGCGTGGCAGTTGAAGACGTACGCGAAGTCGGCGTCGTAATTGTAGTCGAGACAGTTAGAACCGACAGGAAAGCCGCCGACCTGCACGACGTCGGCGTGCTCCTTGGTCAGGAATGACGCCGAGAAGTGCTGGTTTCCTGCGCCGTGGCAACCGAAGAGCACGAGGCGGCCGTCAGGAGTTGCGGGCGACGACGCGTCAAGACACATGCCGAGGCGCGTCGAGTATGTGTACGGCGCAACGAGGAATCCCTGCGGCTTGATCAGGTTGTCGACCGAGTACCAGATCTGGCGGCGACCGGCGTCACATGGGACGACCGCGACCTTGTTGTCGGTCTCGAAGTACTCGAGACAGTTGCCCTGAGCAGATCGGATCTGACCGGCCGCCGTGAACTCCCACTGCTGGTTCGCCTCGCCATGGCACTGGTACACGTACGCGTAGTCCTCGTTCCAGGCGTGGTCGATGCAGTTGGCGCCTGTCGGCCACGCCCCGACGCGGAGCTGGTCGTACGCTTGGACGCCGACACCGCTGCTGCTAGAGTCGAGAATAGCCAGACCACTCGAGACGGCGAGTGTCGTGAGTGCAGTGACTCGACGTAGCGGCGGTATGCCAAGAGGAGCCGCTGGACGACGAGCGCTCATGGGCAAAGTGGTGATGATACTTAGTTGTTGGGTCGAGAGCTGAGCTTGAGGGGTTCTTGAATCGCTGGAGTGTTCTCTTGAGCGCTGGGAGGCGGATTGAAGAGTGAGTGGCAAGCCGGCGCGCGAGTTTCGACTGAATCTGTTTGAACGACAGTCTCGGAAATCGGAAGAGCCTTATTGCCTCGGCGCGTGTCGGTGGACAACAGGGGGCGCGTGTTCAGCGCACGTCGTGCAGAGCTTTGCTTTGTACTTGAAGCCGCACGCAACCCTTGGAATGCTGGTGAGGAGCGTGGAGGGGATAGCGTTACAGTAGTTTTTTGGAGGTAGCAAAGTCCAAAGTGGTCAAGCGGACAACGTGCGACATGTTTGCTCACGCATCCACTCGAAGCGTCCACATGACTCTTTTCAAGAGTTTTTCGGTGGCTGACCTCGTCTCCAATCACCGATCCGATTCAATTGTGTGGTGCGTGGACGCTTGTTGCTACTGGAGACTCCACTTGTGAGTTGGAAGGCGACGTAAGACTTGACGAGTGCGCTAGAGTAGCGGAGGGACGAGAGTTTGCGGCATGCAGGACTGGAAAGGGTCACCAAAGTTCTGTACCGCGTAGTCCTTTCGGCTTTTCCTCCATCACATCCGATGAATCAATCGAGTGGGCATTAATCGGTAAAGGAGGCCGCAACTGACACGAAAAAGTAGTGCCCAAGCAGCAAATGCGTGGTGATCGCGCACGCTGCATTGCTTCCCGTCCGCTGTAATCCAAGGCGATGGACATCGCTTAGTCCTCTCTTTGAGCATCAATGTTACGACCGACCGGTTATCAACTAAAACGTGAAACGTGCTGGTGTATAGAATGCAGTTAACCACCGCACAGCGCACACATCGAGCGATGGCTCACCAACACAAATCAGCACCATAATGTCGCAGCGGTCACCCCCAACGGTATTGTTTTCCAGTCAAGCTGAGCAGCCACGGGCTGGCGTTCGCTCGCGCATCGCTCGCTGTAGAACGCTGTCGATTCCCATTCATGTATTTATCGAGACTTCGACAGCTGAGAAGCAAGGGTATAGCACCAGTCGAGTCGCCTTACTATCATAAAATGCTGCTGAGCGGGGCCGCAAGAAGAAAAAGCGAGCCAGCCGTGGCAGCAAATGAAGGAAGGTTGTATGTTCGTGCGGTCTCGAATGCAAGAAGATGGACCGTTGCAACTCGGCCTGATCTGAAGACAACGGCGGCTGGTCTTTAGTGGTGCACTTCAACTTTTTGTTTGTGGTGCTTATGTTTCCACTATGTAGAGTTGAGCTGGGAAGTGAAGCGAATGTGGCCGCCGCAGAGCTCGACGTCGTGCTTGGTGTCCGCGATGGTTGTGGTGTATGCTGAGCTTCGATTGGCGAACAAGAAGTGAAGTTGACCATTTCTCGGTTCCAACCCGCCACTTCGACACCTTTGGAGATTGAGATTGATGCGTCGAGAATTTGAGTCTCTGATTGCCGGATGGCCAAGGTCGCTCAAAAGCGGGACATCAGTGGTATTGTAGCTCTATGTGCGACTCGACCAGCGTTGATGTCAAGGCTTTGAAGTGTGAAGCGCGTGTGGAGGAGTGCTTGATCCTACTGTACTGCGACGCGGATACTTCGAGAGTGCGAAATCAGCAACAGTGGGCCTTGTTTCGACTGTGTGCATCCAATGGCACTGTCCAGAAACTGCGCAACAAGATTTTTCTCTTTTGGTCGGCTCGATTGACGTTATTAGCCTAGAGTTCTAATTAGCTGTGTGACTAGTTCGTGTAGATGTTCTAGTTCTGTGATGTCGTGTGCTGCGTCTTGTGAACTGTGGGTGTGTATGTGTTGTCTTGCTTGTCGAAAGGGTTTTCAGTGATTTTCTTCATCGTCTTCTCTTGATCGTGACCGGAGTCGGGTAGTAGTTGGTGGAGCCATTGCTCGGGTAGTAATTGGTGGAGCCGGAGCTCGGATAATCGTTGTACCGAGTCGCGAGTCACCCGGAGTGAGCGTCGTCGTCTCGAGCCGCTCGCACTGCTGCGCGCTGTCGTGAGTGTCCGGGGGCCTCCTACCCCGGATCGATGTCGCCGCGCGTCTGAGCGTGAAAGCCGCAGGAACCGCCTTCGCTGTACTTCGTAATTGACTTGTGGTCGGAGTCGCTGTCTTCGCGGTCAAGGTCTCCGTCGTCGTCGTCGAGCGTCGCTGCCGTCGCAGTTGCAGGCGGTATTACAGTCCAGAGGTGGTGGTGGCGTTGGGGACACCAAACCAACGCGCTTGTCACCTCCCTCTGCTGTGTCTGCGCACCAGCGCGTGCACGAGCCGCTTCGCAGGCATCGCCGTAGAAGGCCGTTGTCGCGCGGAGGGCGTAGTCGGGGCAGGCATGGCCTGGAGGTCGGCCGGGTGTGTGGCGCATCGCCACACACCCGGTATACAAACTCCAAGTAGTCCGGGACTTGGTTTTGGCTGGCGGGAGGTGACTTGAGTGCTAGGTGGCAAATTTAGAACTCTGCGCAACAAGATTGAGTCGCGAACGGACGGACAAATCGGCCTAGAGACCGCATAGAGACGTGCCGGACACTAAGGTGTCAACGCCACGAAGGGAAAACGCCTCGTAAGCCAGACGGGACCTTGCGATACCGAGGCTGCC